>QLOS01003259.1:380-11717 GCA_003313725.1 Russula sp. MG48 | reverse complement strand
TTGCCTTGACATGCATCAAGTCACATCAAGTACACATCAAGTACGTTGAACCTTTTGCTGATGCTAGCACTCTGTTACACGCGCTTCAGCTTGCATTGTGGGACATGTGCGTTCCCCACAAGCGGATCTTGTGAGTCCACTGGTCCTGTTCCCCCAGAGATATGCAGGCATCTGGCGCAGTTTTATCTGCAGCCTTACACAGTCAGATGTGCAAGGCTCTTTGGACTTAGCCTCCAGAGTCTCCCACACATCAGCACGTCTTATTGTTATGGCTCAATGGGCCGGTAGCACGACTTGTGCAATGCGAGACTATGTGCGAGACACGTCATGTGAGTATGATGTGAGAGCACGTGCCTATGCGCGAGTGACTAAGTGCGAGGGGCTTGAGCGCGAAGGTGACGAGCTCCTTCCCATGTGACCGCGGGGATGACAAGTGACTTAGAGTAAACGCGAAGTAGATAGGTGTCTAGATAAGGGTGGTATCTAGGGACGCGATCCAGAGCTGAGTCTTGCAGTGACTCAGAGAGGCGTGTGAGACGAAGCGAGTTCTTACTACTCTCAGAGGGCTAGACCACGTCTGAGAGAGGAAGCGAAGTGAGGAGTTCAAGACTTTAGTCGATTGCGGAACTAAGTCAAGCTTAGGGCTTGACTGGCGTAAACTAGGGCCCTTATATAGGCCTTACAGGAGAGGTCACATGCTACTGCTATCTGAGTCATAACGGTGATGCAGTACAGCCTAAGTGTGACATAGGGTCACATTTGTGAGTCATCGTAGTATCAGCCAATAGCATAAGTAGAGCGCACAGCAGAAGGCTGTGCCGTATCAGTTGAAACACGTGCGAAGACGCGTAGGTGAGTTCGAAGATTTTTGAGGAAGTAGAGTCGCAGCGCGGCGCCGAAGAGGGGCCGCCGAGCTAGGGTGTTCAAGATCGAGCTAGAGAGAGTCGCGAAAAGACAAGCCGAAGCTTCCGGGCGTGACGGCTCCCAACGCAGACGGCATGGTGGCGCGGTTTGCAAGGAGAGTCCACTCGAGAAGTTCTTCAAGAACCTAGAAGTTCGCATAGGAAGTGAAAGAGCGAGAATGTCCGTGAGAGGGTGTCTGCCTCTGAAGAGGCCTCTCTGGGGTTTTTATAGCAAGGAGCGCGTGTCTAGATACATCATCGGTAATCTATTTTGTGAGCAAGGAGTGAGGAGAAGACGGGTGAGACAAAATAGGGCATTGGGGTGTATGTGAAGCAAAGACAAGTCCGATGCCTGTAACAAGGTCCGTAGCGCAAGGGGAGGTACTAAGGAGGTATAGTGCGCGGCGACTTGCACGGGCACGAGGAGGTAGGGACGAACTGAGATACGGAATGCGAGGTTGTAAGTATAGTGCGCAGAACAAGGGACAGGGGTTCTTCAGAGTAAATTCAGTAAAGAGATTATGGAGTAGGGATGTGGACGTAAGGGTTGAGCCGAAGGGGCTGCCGGGCACGGCTTGCTTGACGTGTCATGCGTGACGGCATTGGCAGGGGCCAGGGGGAGTGACGTCGGGTTTGAAGGAGAGGGTGAGGGTGACGTGGCAGGTTTTGAGAGGGTAGGTGATGGTGTTTTGGTAGGGTATAAAGGGTCGGGAGGTGTGGCTGGCTCTGGGGCGGACATGGGGCCGTCTTGAGGACGCACGCTGAGGGGTGAGACGATGAGGAACAGAGACGCGGCCGAGAGGACACTTGGTGAGGTGACAGGTGGTGGAGGCGAGGGTGGTGTGAGCAAGTGACGTGAGAGCAAAAGAAGGGAGAGTGAGATTGAAAGTGATTTGTGTGCGTGAATGAGCGTGGATGGGAGAGGGTAGACGCAAGGACGACGGAGAGTGGAGTGGAGAGAAGTGGGTGAGCGCGGCAAGGCTCAGATTGGTGTGTGGACGCTCCACCGTGCTCATTTCGAGCTCAGCAGGCGCTCCCACCTTACACAGTATCAGTCACGAGTCACGTGAGGCAGTATCGTATGAGCGCAGCCTGGTCACAGGCTGCGCTGCCAAGCCAGATCAGTCACAGCAGGAGTCATGGTGGTAAAAATAGATAGTCCGGACCATAGTAAGCGTACCAGGGATCGTAACAGTATGCCCCCTCCTAAGGGGGAGATGGCTGCCACACCATTCAAGCAGGGGGAGTAGCACGTGCGCACCAAAGCGGGACGACCCGACGGGGAGGGGAGACTTGCCTTGGGTGAGTGCGAGGCGTGATTCACACGGGGAGGGCAGCGACAACATTGGTTTGATGGGTAGCAGGGTGGCCATGCAGGTAGTAGTTGAGGGGCGGCATGACAGGTCGCACCAGAATCTGGTCCAGCTTTGGACCAATGCGCGACATGACGGAAGCCTCATAGAGGCACAGCTCGATGAGCCTCAACTTGTCCCACAGCTCATGGCTGCAGCGCACAAGGGCGGCGTCCTGCTCCAGCTGAGCAGCGGAGTAGTCATTGCGGTTCACGGGTAGATGGGTAAGGTGGGCATACTTGATGGCGAGCTGATGATGAAGGGCATGGATACCGATGCGGTATCTGTGGATGTCAGCGGTCAGCCCCGGGTCCCTGAGGTCCTCAACCAGCTTGTCAACATGGCGACGATGAGGGTGATTCCCATTGAGGGGCATGAGATCCCAGTCATCGATGGCAGGGAGGTGCTTGTCGTTGTGGGGCTTGGCATACAGTGGTTCAGCGAAGATGGGCGAGTTCGTGGTCAACAGTCCTAGAATGATGGGCTCGTCGAAGTGCGGGAAGTGGGCATAGTACGTCGCTGGGACGAGGCGGTTGTTATGATCGGGGACAAGGATAATGTTCCGGTCACCTGGGTTGTCATCAAGTCTATGCCAGCGCAGGAAATAACCATCGTAGCCGACGGTGTTGGCGGGCTGGCCATAGCCCGGTGCTGGGGCGCTGGTATTGATGATGGGAGTTCCTCCCCCTTGACTGAGGGCGGCAGTGGTGACGTTTGCATAGCTGCGGAGCAGCATAGGGGTCGTGTGGGCGGTCTGCTGGCCCATGCTGGCTGCGGTAGTGGCGGTATTTCCATGGACTGTGCCCTGCTGCTGTGATAGTCGCTGAGCATCTGCGTTAGCTGCCGTTCTTGACGGGCTCCAAGTGGCATGCCCGTCGCCAATATGTATGGGGGCATTGCAGGTTGCGCAAAAGTTGTCAGCGCTGAGGGGGTGGTTGGCATAGTCTGAGTGCAAGCTAGGGACTGGAGAACTTCCACCAGGAGTAGGTCGGCCTGCTGCTCCAGGCTGAGGGCTGGCTGAGGAGTCGCGGAGGGAACTGGTGTCGCTGTCCGAGCTGGTGGTCTCGTCGCTGTCAACGACGGTGAGTATGCGGGCGGCGAAGGGGATCTGTACGGCGCGGGGGCTGCTGTCATTCTGAGGGCTGGTCGCTGTCGCAGGGGTCGCACTGGTAGGGCTGCTGCTGCCTTTCTCTTGGAGCTGTTGGACTTGTTGTGGGCCATCGGTGGTCATGAAGAGCATAGAGTAAGCTGGTGGTGGAGATGGGGTGTGAAGGGAATGAAGTGGTGATGTCCCTGCTGAGCTGAGGGTGGTCCTTATAAGCATTTTTCAAACTGCGGTGGAGTTTTCTTGGTGATACTTGAGTACTAATTTTAGCGCATGTTTCAGATTGCTGCGCAGTTCCCATGTGTCTTCTGCTGCGGAGTACCCCTTCCATCTGATGCAATACTGAGGGGTTTTCGCCTTTCCATATAGGCGGTGGTCTAGAATGGCCTCGACTTCGTACTCTGCTTCTCCATTGATGACATCAGGAGGCAGTTCTTTGAAGTTCTGGCTGTGCTCAGGGGTTTCTATGTACGGCATCAATAAGCTGGCATGGAAGACGTCGTGGACTTTTCTGAGTTTCCATTGCAGGGGTATTGCAACTTGGTATACTACTGGGGAGATGACGTTGGTGATAGTGAACGGGCCATATCATCTGGCTGCAAGTTTGGCGCTTGGCTGCGTGACTTGGATGTTCTTTCCTTCCAACCAGACCTTCTGTCCCTTCGTGAATGGTCTATATTTGGATCCTCTTCTGTTTGCGACCATGGTTTGGGCGTTAGTGATGGCCATCTGTGCTGCGGCACGGGCTTCTTTGATACAATCAAGTCGCTCGTTGATGGACGGTATTTTCTCAGATCTAGGGGGCTGATGGGCGCGTGGGATGTGTCCTAGTAGGAGTTTGAATGGGGCTTTCTTGGTCGTACTGCTGGGCCATGCGTTGTGGGTGTATTGGGTGATAGGTAGCAGGGAGGCCCAGTCGTTCTGTTGGTGGTTAACGTAGATGTGCAAGTACTGTTCAAGCCACTGGTTTGTCCTTTCCGACTGGCCGTCTGTCTGAGGGTGGTAGGCTGTGCTGATGTTCTGGGAAATTCCGAGGATCTTGCATAACTCCTTTGGGAAATGCGAAGCGAAGTGTGTTCCACAATCGCTGATGATCTTTCGGGGAATGCCGTGATGCGGAAAGACGTTTTTGGCGTAGAGTGCGGCTATCTCCGGTGCCGTGTTGGCCTCATGACAAGGTATGAAAATAGCTGCCTTTGAACAATCGTGATCTGTGATGGTGAGGATTGAGTTGAACCCTTGTGACTTAGGGAGCTTAACGATGAGGTCTAGGGCCACTGTCTTGAATGGCAGTGCTGAGGCCTTCGTGGTGATGGGTACTATGGGTGGTGCTGGCTTGGTCGTGTTGGCTTTCATGGCTTGGCAGGTGGCGCATCCTTTGATGTAGGTGAGGACTGTCTGTTTCATGTTGGGCCACCAGTAGTTCTGTGTGATCATTAGGCAGGTTTTGAGGATTCCTGGGTGGCCGGTGGTCTGTGAGTCATGATGAAGGGAAATTACTCCCCTCCTAAGGCTGTTGTCTGCCACGACAACCAAGCGGCTGCCGTGCCACCACACACCGCCAGGCCGGCATTCCAGTGGGTAAGTCTTTGCCCACGTGCTCAAAGTAGTTTCGTGGTCCTTTTGTTTACTGATGACGTCATCTTCCATGTCCACAGCTTCTGCAGCATTGGTAAAGAGCTGATTGGGGAGCGCGATGACTTCTTCATTGTCCGAGCTTGCGTCGTTGAAGTTGGGCCACCGGGACAGGGCATCGGCCCTGTTGCTGGCGCTGGGCCTATGTATGAGGGTAACGTCGTAGTCTCCTAGGGTCAGTATGTATCGTGCGATGTGTCTGTTAATCTTCTGGGGTGAGCGGTAGTACTGGAGATTCTTGTGGTCGGTGACAACCACTACTTGGTGTTGTGTGCCCATGAGAAGATGGCGCCAGTGTTCCAGGCCTCGCACAATGGCGAGGAACTCTCGGTCCCATATGGGGTAGTTGCGTTCCGCAGCGGTGAAGGTCTTTGAATCATAGCCCACTGGGCGTCATCTGCCCTGGGCGTCACATTGGTACAGGATCGCGCCTGTCGCATTCTGGGAGGCGTCTACTTCCAGCTCATAAGGGTGTGCGGGGCTAGGTTGCCAGAGGACTGGATCACTGGTGACAATATTGATCAGTTTGTCCACCGCCTGCATACACTCCTCTGTCCAGATGAACAGCACCCCTTTCTTGAGCAGACTGGTAAGGGGTCTGGCAATCTCCGCAAAGCCTGGGATAAATGGTCGTTGGTACCCGAGTACTCCCAGTGTTGATCGTAGCTCCTTGACACTTTTGAGGACTCTGGGCCATTCCTTGATTCCTGTCAGTTTACTGGATTCGATGCAAAGTGATTCGCCATCAATGATTAGTCCCAGATATTCGACGTGCCTTTGTTCGAAGAGGCACTTTTGTGGCTTGAGGAAGAAGGACTCTGCTTTGAACAGGTCTAGGAGTTCATGTACGATGCGTCGATGCAGTTCAAGGTCGAGCAGCGTCGCGATAAGGATGTCGTCCATATAGACAAAGACCATCCTTGGGTACTTCAGCTTCAAGGGTCACAGGAGTCGATCCATGACTCGTTGGAAGGTGCTTGGCGCGTTGCACTGGCCAAACAGCATTACCTTTGGCTCAAATAGCCCCTGCGGCATTTTGAAGGCCACCTTCCATTGGTCTCCTTCCTTGATGCGAACATTGTGGTATCCCCATCGGATGTCGAACTTGGTGAACAGGGCTCGGCCCTTGAGGTTCCTGGTAAGTACGGAGATGTCTGGGAGTGGGTAGACGTCTCAGATAGTCCAGCTGTTGAGCATGTGGTAGTCTTGCACTGGTTGTAAAGATCCATCCTTCTTTTTGATGAAGAAGAAGGGCGCTGTGTAAGGTGACTTTGACAGCTGAATATACCCCTTTTCCAGGTGTTCTTGAATCCATTTGTCCGCCGCAAGCATCTCCTGTGGATTGAGGGGGTAGACTTTGCAGTCTAGGGTTGTTGGCGCGTCGGGCTTTAGGGTGATGGTGTGATCATCCTCTCTTGCTGGTGGGAATCATTGGGCCTCTTTCTCGGAGAACACGCGCCAGTGTCGCTGGTATTCTGGCAGTACATCTTGTGCTGTTGGTGCCGTGTGCTGTTGGTGGGCCTTGATGGCCCATTCTTGCGCTATGTTAGTGCGGTTGATCCTGAGGACGAGCGTGTCCCCTTCCTCCCACTGTTGCGCCCTTAGCGTGGCCCCTAGTAGCTGCGCGTACCTCATTAGGTTCCTTGGAGGATCTGGGGCCCTTCTGCTGGTAATCTTGGCGGTAAAGGGGTCGCCGCCAATCTGTCCTTTGGTCCAGTCAATCTGCGGGTTGAAATGCTGCAGCCACGGGAAACCCAGTATGATGTGGTCCCTTCCTAGGTTAGCAATGTAGAAACGCTGCACGCTTTCATTCTTGTTTCTTGATATAAGCAGGTTGCAGTAGCTTATCACTCGGCCACTGCGGTTCTCAGTGCCGTCTACGTTGTAGAGCAGTCGTGGTTCCTTTAGCTTGCGGGGGACCAGGCGCAGTCGTCACGCTGTTTTCTGGTCTATGAAGTTGTCTGTTGCCCCGCTGTCTATGAGGGCTTTTTCCTTGGCCTTCCCATTCATGCTTGAAAAGAGAATATCAACATTAACACTATTTCAATGAGACACATACATGGTACATATGTGCGAAGCTCAGTCCCAGGCCGATAGATCGAGCTTCTTTAAAAATCCAAGTCTTCAGTGAGTATGGTATCATAGATTCCCCTTCACTCCTCCGTGGTCATGGAGCATATCTGGGTGACAACGTCGCTGGTTGCCATCTGGGAGCTGGTCTGGCTGGCGCTATTGCTTGGCGCGAGCTCTTCTTTTTGTATTTCTGCAACCCGCGACGCGCATGGTGGTCTTGCAGCTAGCTTTTTGCAACATTTGTTTGCCATGTGTCCTATCGCCTTGCAGTAGAAGCACTTGTTCTCCTTTCGAAGCTGCTGACGCTCCTCGTCAGTGAGGGGTCCTCCCATGCGAGGCAACGCGCTTGTCTGTGCCGCGTCTACGTCCATGGGCACATAGCCATTGTTCTTTGGCTTTGTGGTCGGCTTGCTCTGCATCTTGAAGAAGGTGGGGCGCGGAATGAAGCATCCTTGCTGCGGTGCTGGTCCTAGATCTGCGTCGATCTGCACCCTCCTGAGCACTTCCTTCCTCGCAGCTTCCTGCCAGTCTTCAATGGTCGTAGGGATGTTTTCGCGGTTCATGATGCTGAGGGCGATACCTCAACAAAGTCCCCTTTTGAACTTTTCTAAGGTTCCTTGGTCGCCCATTGTCCAGTTTGAATTACGGATGTAGTGGTTGAATGACACGATGTAGCCATCGATATTGTTGCCCTGCATCTGTAGAGCCATGAGCTTGTTGTAGGCATTCTGGGCCTTGGCTGTGTCCGTGAAGTGGCTCTTGAAGTCTGCCTTGAAGCTGTTCCAAAGGGCTTCATCATTTTCTGCGATCCTGTTGACCGCACAGGTGGTCTTTTCTATGAGACTGGCAGATTGTGCATCTCCCCAGTCGTCGACGAGGGGTCCTCTGATAAATGATAAGGCGAGTGCCACTCTAGCATATGGATTGGTTATGTTTTCGTCAGCGTGATTCAGGATTCTGTAGAGCCTGAATTCCCTGAGGAAGGCCTCACTTTTGGCGTGGTCGCCTTCGAAAGTCGTAGGCTCCTTTCCCTTGAGTCGCCCATTGGTCTGTGCTGCTGTGGCTGCAGGTGCTGGTGCAGCCATTACTGGTGGATTGGGTGGCTGGAGTATCAGTGGGGGTGCTGTCGGCTGTGTTGCCGTGTGTGCAATTTGGAGTAGGTGCGGGGTTGCGCCCGTTTCTGGTTGAAGCAGATTGCTTCCTTGTAGCATTGCTACATCTTGGAGTCCTGTGCTGAGGAACTCTTCTATTGGTGTGATGACCTGTTGACTCGGTCCTGGTGTGGGCTCTTCTCCTTTGTCTGTGCTTTGGAAGGAGGATGCGTTAGCGCTAGGAGGATCTACCTCGATTGCTTCTGGTGATTCAGGCCTGAGGGAGCTGTGTCCTAGTCCTGTTTCGTCGGTGTTTTCTCTGTTGAGGAGTCCCTCGAGGCTGGTGACGTAGCTTCCTTGGTTGTAGTCGAGGATATACCAGTCGTCGTTGATGTATTCGATAGGTCTTTCAATATCCCCTACCGCAGTGAAGAGGCGAACGTGGTAACACCAGTGGGTGTTTTGTTGGTTGCGTCGCCAATGGGCTTTGCCTTTGATGTAGTCTGGGAGGTCGTCCCGAGTCCTGACAGGGACTCTGGTAAGTGCGTTCGCACAGATGTCAGCCCTGATTATCTCCAGGGTTACTTTTCTTCCTTTCTACAAGGGGAAGCCTGCTGCCTCGAAGTAGGCGTTAACGATGTGTTCGAGTTCTAGTGCGAATGCGTGGATCTCTAGGAGGATGCGGTCCAGGAGTACGTGGACGTCACTGTATTCTCCTACACACGTGTACTGACAGACACATGTGTGGGTTTCGACGTCGTTCTGTGCCTGGGCGAGTTGTCTTTCAGTCCAGGCGAGAGCGTCTGCTAGTTGATCAGGGTCTACTTCTGCTGGTGTGCGGTACCTATGCGTTCTGCGTTGTCTCTCCAGAGCATTGGATGAGGAGTAAGAGGGCAAGTGCTGCTTCAAGGGCTACAAACTTGTCTTGCCACTCTTTGTATACTTGATCGAAGACTATTACCTCGATCTGGAGGGACCGGTGGAGTTCTGTGGGCATAGTTATGCACGTAACTGGGCAAACTAGTTCGTGTTGGTCTGCTGCTTGGTCGATCTGTTGACCCCAGCTGTCAAGGACGAATTTGCATTCGTAGAGGTGTCCTAAGTGACGGAGGTATTCGTCATATGTGTTGACTTCCAGTGTTGCTGTGAAGTGTGCAGGCTTCCTTGCTATACCAGGTATAGTCTTTTACTGTGTGCCATGATACAGGCAATACTGGCTTCTGCAAAAGTATGTGTGTAAGCCCGCGTGTCTTTCTTGACGAGTTTCGTGTTTCACTGCTCCTGGGACGAATTCTACAGCGTCGGCGGAGGCTAGTATCCGGAACGTGCGGATCGTGGGTGGTCTAGGATAATCTTCTTTCAGGTGAGTTCTGATGTGGTGGCACACCATCCACAACGGTGAAGGAAGCTTGACTTATGTTACGGCTCGACAGGCCGGTAGCATGACTTGTGCGATGCAAGACTATGTGCGAGATGCGTCACGTGAGTATGATGCGAGAGCACATGCCTATGCACAAGTGACTGAGTGCGAGGGGCTTGAGCGCGAAGGTGACGAGCTCCTTCCCACATGACCGCGGGGATGACGAGTGACTTAGAGTAAATGCGAAGTAGATAGGCGTCTAGATAAGGGTGGTATCTAGGGACACGATCCAGAGCTGAGTCTTGCAGCGACTCAGAGAGGCATGTGAGACGAAGCGAGTTCTTACTACTCTCAGAGGGCTAGACCATGTCTGAGAGAGGAAGCAAAGTGAGGAGTTCGAGACTTTAGTCGATTGCAAAACTAAGTCAAGCTTAGGGCTTGACTGGCGTAAACTAGGGCCCTTATATAGGCCTTACAGGAGAGGTCACGTGCTACTGCTATCTGAGTCATAACGGTGATGCAGTACAGCCTAAGTGTGACATAGGGTCACATTTGTGAGTCATCATAGTATCAGCCAATAGTGTAAGTAGAGCGCACAGCAGAAGGCTGTGCCGTATCAGTATCAGTCACGAGTCACACAAGGCAGTATTGTATGAGCGCAGCCTGGTCACAGGCTGCGCTGCCAAGCCAGATCAGTCACAGCAGGAGTCATGGTGGTAAAAATAGATAGTCTGGACCATAGTAAGCGTACCAGGGATCATAACACTTATGAAGGTCTGGACTTATGCTCTCATACATGCCATGACTTTCAAGCTCTACGAGACGTACGCAACGAACCTGACCGCACAGAGAGGAAATGATATGTATCTCTGTTGCCAAATGGTTCTTTGACCAACTGTGTTATTACGGTACACTTAGCAAGGGGGAGTGTTGAACCGCAAACAGTAACCGGCTATATGCCACGCCCAGTTGAGTACAAATATCCCCTTAAGGGATATACAAAGACACACTCTTTTCATATATTAGTTTACTGTCACATAGTGACCAGTCACTCCTGTCCTTCGTGTATATAAACCCCCAGGTAGCACACTCTAATCCTCAGTACTCTGACTTCTACTTGTCGCTGTATAAGTGAGTCTCTTACTCCCTGGTTGTATGCGCACTATGTGCTGCTCAACAAGAATATCATTCTTCCCCCCATTCCAGTGTGTGCACACCCTATAAATCATAAGAGTAGGTTTTGTTCAACACGTTGTGCTTGTGCATGGGTAAAGGCTACCTAGCCCAAAAATGGCCTAACTAGTATGGTTCCTATGTAGAACTGTGCAGTGCTGTGCAGGTAGGGACTATCTATGGGACACTATGGCCAGCTATGGATCTATGGCCACTATGGATCTATGGTCTTCTATGGGTCACTATGGCCAACTATGAATCTATGGCCAACTATGGATCTATGGCTAACTATGGATCTATGGATCTATGATCATCTATGGGTACTATGGCCAACTATGGGATGCTATGTAAAAAGCCAATTATCTATGGCCAACTATGGGTCACTATGGCCATCTATGGGTCTAGGCCATTTATCTGCCATCAGGATTGTCCAACATTTCCTTAGCTGGACTTATGACAACTTATTATGACTTATTTAACACTATAAGTACACTCAAGTAAAATTTTGATAAGGAAGACCCTACTTGGCACAAGTAGGGTCTTCCCATGAATTAGCTTATCTGCACTTATATTTGACTTAGCTGCACTTATTGGCAGTCTTATTGATGCACCTGGGTGTTAAGTCTGGCTAAGTGCATTGTTAAGT
>QLOS01003253.1:0-35649 GCA_003313725.1 Russula sp. MG48 | reverse complement strand
AATAACAAACAACCAAATTCCTTGCTAGAGAGTTTCTGACTCGAAAGCCCTCCTCGGATACTAGCGATGAATTTGCTCGATCTCTCCGGGGGCTCGAGCCAGGGAACGCCTTTTGTATTTAACAGGCTTCATAATAGGACAAGCAAACTTAGCATATACCTGTACTATATATAAGGTAAGGTAGGCAGGGTCGGAGAGATGTATCTGGCCAAAGACAGCGAGCCAGATTCATGTACCGGCTATAATGGATTTGCACGACAAAATTATGCAGGGCCGACATTGGACCTGACGCGCCAGAATTATTGTCGATAGATTGAGAAGCCCTTTGCGATTATTGCAAGCACTATGGACTACAAGTCGTCGATCTGTAGAGTGGCAAAGTAATGTATCCGGGTGAAAAGCTAGGATGATGACTTGAAGGTATCTGGTTGAGAATATTGAGAGGGAATATCGATAGGACTAGTGGCGAGTCCGCGCCTGATAATAAATAAGACGGAGGTCTGGGTAGGTGCGAAGCGATGATAATTGTGGCATCGTTGTCCTTTGTTCAAGAGAGCTCGCACTAGATGTATGTGCTCACCCCTCATTTAGTGCACGGAGGTCATTTTCTTCTTCTTTGCCTTGGGGACTGGAGGTGGAGATTGCATAGTTTCGCCCCCACTGTCATCGTCGGCTTGAGCGCGCTTCTTGCGCTTGGCGACTTTGCCAGAGACGGGACCATTTGGGGCTACCCTCTGCACCATAGAGCTCAAACTGAGATTCACCTTGCGCTCATCTATAGCGTTGATGATTGTCCAGCTGTGTTTGCAAACCCGCGAATTCAATCGTATGTCCTTGTGTGCTTGTCGTAGTTCGTATCGTAAATGAAGGATCGCCGCAGCTTTCTCCCTGTCACGGAAGTCTCCTGTGTCGTCATGCATCACGTAGAGTAGAACCCCTACGCACAAAGGTACATTAGATAGACCCTTTTCAACTAGAGTAACGACTACACACCAATGAAGACAAACTCCGCAGGCGAAACCTTGGCAGAGAACTCAGTAAAGCCCTTGTTCAAATCTGCATCGGAGGCTATCTCGAGTAGGTTCGACAACGTGCGTTCTACTCTAGATTTGAAAGTATGGGAAGGTTCATTTGGCCCGCTTAGCCATCTTTCGAGCTGTATCGCCGAGGGGGTACGCTGTAGATCAACGTCCTCGCAGCAAAATAGCATGGAAGCAAGGTTCTGAAATGTGCGCCCGCGCCGGGCATCGAACTCGACATGGCTTCCCAAGCCCCCACCAATGGAGATGTACTTCATATCGAGCTCGTTCACATAATCTGCCCAAGTAGAGGCTATGGCTTGCAACTTCTCTGCCGGAAGCTTCATAATCGGACTATCCCAATCGCAGAGCACTGTGGAAAACGCACCTGCAGCACTAAGACTCATCCCAAGCTGAACGCGCTGGAAGACTTCACGCTCTGAGGCCGGTGAGAGCGCCCGGTATTCCACTTAGGTTCAATCAGTCCCCATGATGAGAATCCTCCGACGAGGTTTGTCATACCACAAGTTATTCGTTTCTCCTCGAACCTCCTTTTTCCCTCTTGAGATATCTCATTTCGCTTGCCTCGATGAACAGCTGGGACTTGGTACCACCAAAGTTTCCGAGTATCAGGGTCCCTATCTGATGTACAGTCACACACCGCAAGTGGGTAACATGACGGACGATCACACACATGCAATCTGTAGTGTAGAGGTGGTGAGTTTCATCCAAAGCGGGGGTGGCAAAAAGTTGAGAGCATACATGACCGTCTAAGAACTTTACGATACTCGTGAGACGCTGCTTTCCATCCACGCAGATGCGTACTTCTTCTCCATCCTCGTCTCGCATTAAGGCAAATATGACAGGCGGAATATAGAAGTTGTGAAAGAGGGAATCGATGATTTCCATCTGTTTTCCTGTAGGCCAGACAACATCTTTCCCCTCTGTAAGCGAGACAATCGGGGAAGAAGAATCTGCAAAAACATACCTCGTTGATACGGCGGGTTCAGGTCGATTTTACCGTTGTGGATCTGGACTGTACGTGACGGTTAAGACGGTAATCACGCTGGACCGCCATTGACTTACCGTGAAGCTCCAGCGTCGTGTACACCCTAGCATCGGGCTGCTCGAGCGCGTTGCGTATGCTAAAGACACTTGGATCGATATTCCCATTGCCCATGACGGATTCAACATCGAGCTCGTCTCGATCATCACCAACAGACTCCTGTTTCTCCGACATATTCACGGGGCCTAGACCGAAAGGAAGTCAGGAAAGTCACATCACTTATTTGGCCGGTGGGAGCTGCACTGGAGGGACATGTACCCAAGAGTTGAAAGACCGTCCTTACAGAAGACCGTCCTTGCAGGGAGCTTTAAAAACCCCTTTGGTGTTGTGATAGGTAATTCCTGCTAGATCCCCGGGCTGTCATGAAAATACCCACTGCGGCGCTACTACAGCGGGGTGAATAATGCGACCCCTCTTCAGGAGGAGGATGGTCAAGATGGACAAGTGAACAGCAGAAAGGACACAACTGCCAAGTCAGTTTAATCGGAGTTTCAAATCACTCAAAGAGACCGGCCAACCCAAAAAGGACAGACCTTCGCAGTGAGATTGCAGATTTACTATGGGTCAACACGCCCCGTTAGTTGCTTTGATAATAGTAGATGATATTGTACAAAAGTAGGTATATATATATAAGCCATCCATCCAGGGTTAAGCACCTGCAAAGTCTCCAAAGCCATCCTCGTCATCTCTATCTTTGTCATTATCTTGGCGTAGCAGACTAGACGTCGAGCGGCGACGAGTCTGCGGTCGTCTATCAGTCGCCGCCGTATGAGAATGCATGTCATCTCCATCGTCGAGTGAGGATGCCATGAGAAGTTCGCCTTCTCCATGGCTAGCTTCCGCTAGACTTTGGGGCCGCGGAGTCGGCATGATATTCTCACCCTCCTCGTCACTCACCTCCCCGACATCCCACACAACCTGTTCCCGCTCCTCACCCTGATCCTCGATATCCACATCCTCGTGCCCGTCGGCCTTTCCATTGGTCGTGCGTGGTATTTGCCGGCCAGGGATGGCATTCAGCGCAACGCCGCCCTCACGTTTCGCGTCGGGCTTTTTGTGCGTCAGCAGCACGACTCCGCATATGAGGATGAGAATTGAGACAAAAATAAAAAAGAGTGTCCAAGAGGCGTAGGCGTCCACAGAATCGTTGAAAATCTGTCAAGTGGGACTAAGCATGGGCGTCGCGGTGGAAAGGCATGCACCGATGGAAGGCTTACCAGGGAGTTGAGCCAACTATACGCAAGAAAGATCAATCACGGCACCCTCAGATAGAGCGACAGCTTACCCCGTCGCGGTGTATACACCATAAAATACTGGTACGACTAGTGTTGAGTCGTATATCTCGAGCCCACGGTTGAGACAGACAATTTGGAGGACAGCCGTGAGCGCGAGGAATATGAAGGTGAGAATAGGTGCGGGATGGCCAAGCTGATTACCAGTGTTCTCGTGTGATAGTGAGCCGGAGGTCAACTTGACTCTGTCATAATGTCTCAGTCGAAAAATGCGAGCGGAGAAACGCGAGAGACTGACGCAGCCTTGGCGAATACAAGGCACTCCCCGGCCAAGCCTCCTCCTGCGCAAGCCCAGCCGATGCCCAATGTCCACGCAATAACTTTGTCGTCTTTGCCAGCTGTCCATTCTTCGAGCTTCTCGGCAATCCATATCATTAACCAGTTCCACAGACCCTTCAATCGAACGAGCAGGCCACCAGAAGGAGTCTTGGGCATACGATCGCTCATGCCTGCAAACGGCTGTGCTGATAGATCTGAGCGTGATGATAGCACCGCATCGAGCTGGGTCACGAAAATGTAGAGGAGGGAAAGGGAAAGCGACATGAGGAAGAAGTAGCTGAGCCAGCCTGCACGACCCCAAAGGACGGCAAGGTGGGCGGCCGAGGTTTCCTCGGAGAGGCCAGAATTAATGGAACCAAAGGCTACGATCCCTACTACGCCAAGTATGACAATTATGGTACCCTGCAGAGGTGTTAAGGAATAGATGGAATATCACGAAAAACAAGTTTAGGCTCACGTATATGTCCGTTGCTGTGACGGGGGTTCCTACGAGAAATCTAGCAAATAAAAAGTTGAAGATCAGAGAAGTTGATCCTAACGGGGCGACATATTCTGGCGATTCGTGTTAGGGGCAAGGCCCCGTCATAGAAGGAAAGGACGCACCCGCTCGCATGTATTCAAGGGCAAGGGTTGAGCCAATAAGTTGAGAAAGTCTGGGAAATAAGCGTGAAACGGACACCCCAACATATTACGATGCTTACATGTAAAGTAACATTCCTAGAAGCCATAGCGGTCGTAACCAGCCTCTTTTCCGCTCGCTTTTCGGGATAGCTCGCGTTCGGACCTGCAGAGGGGTGGTAACCGGTTAGTAAAATGGTCAAAGACGAGGTGGCGGGGTAAGTACGTGATCTAATTTGGTTAAATTTAGGCCTGCGGCATTGAGAACGGATGCAAGGGTGATGATGGATAGCCCAATTATGAACGCCACCACCGGGTTCGCATGTCGGACACCACCCGTCCCTTGAAGCGACTCTGCGGGAACGGGTACTGGGATGGGGACGGGCACGGGTTCTGAGTGATTGTTCTGGCGAACGAGCAGATACAGCAACGCGGTCATCAATCAAGCTAGGCTCTGAATAGCAGGGCACTCTGTGAGGGTTGTAGAGGGGAGAGAGAAGTAAGGTGGATGAAGATTATTCAATTTGTATGATTTGAAAGACGATGTGTTTCCATGAAAAGAGTTGCGCAGAGAGACGAAATGATGGATAACAGTTGACGGTATCCGACCTGTTTGACAGACGCGAGTTGGCCGGGTCATTGGCCAGTCTCGGCTCCCGGCTTTGCCCGCATTCGGACTGTTCAACTACGACGAGTGATGACCTCCTGTGATACCAGCAGTCCTTAAGTTATTCAGTGATGACCACAACCCTACACGTTCTAGCTTGATCCTTTTGACTTCAGCATGAGCGGGACACAGGCCCAGTCATCTGGGCAGCATACTGTTGGAGGATTTCCGAATCCTCCGGATAAAACTACAGTCAATATACCACCTCTGATGGTTCCTCATCCACTTCTGCGGTCCCTCCCTCCAATGACCCATCTCCCCGCCGATCTCCTTGACTTGTTGAACCAAGCATATTTCCTACACATTCTTGCAAACGATCCGTCGAAAGAATTGCCGCCCGGCAAGTCTTTGTTATCTGTCTTGTCACGGCCCCATGCACGACAGCGGCGGGATGATGAGCCAGCGGCATTGCAACAAAAAGTTGAAGAGATGATCCATAAAGCCTTCTGGGACGAGGTGCCGTACCTTTCGAAAGGTCACTCCACTCCTTTCTTATTCTCAAGTTCTACCAGGCCCTAGGCGCCCTCTCCTCCAGGGAGCCTTCCACCCAGCTTCCCCGTCTCAAGCTCTTGCTCAAGGATCTGCACACCGCACTGCTTCCACTGTTGCCTGCTGAACACCCCGTCCTCACCATCCTCTCTGCGCCGCTCCCGCCTACATCTTCTCCTCTTCTTACAACACTCAATTTCTTTCGGGAGGTCCTCACCGCGCTGCGTGAGCGTTGCGCACCGGCACGCGACGCTTACATCGATTCTCTCTCTGCCTCTCTGACCGACCCACCCTCTGATATACCCGATCTTGCTAAGCTGGTTATAGAGACCGCCCGGTCTCTACTCAAACTCGCCGAGACGATGAAGGACGACCTCTCACAATTTGTTCTCGGTACTATGGGTGAGGCGCAGCTTGCCGCTGCAGTTGCGGACCAGGCGCGGACGCAAGAACGTGCACTGGTCCTTGATTTGTGGGAGCAGAGAATTATTCATGAAGATATTACCACGTGGCTCACTGGCCTCGTACAACCATACGCGCTTATCGTCGCGCCACCTGCACGCAAGTGGGTACTACGACTCATGCAGGCTTTGGGGGCCACAGACCCCGTCGCTTGTCCATTACCGACTAAACCTCTAGCGCCCGAGGATAGCGCCCCGCCACCAGTGCCAAACACACTCCCTCCCCCGTTCTTCTTCTCCACCCCCGAGTTGTTCTACATTCAGAACTTTCTTCAGGCCGTCGTCATCGCTGCTGCGCTGCGCACGCTTCTCCCCGCTTCTGTGTTACGCCCTGATGACTTCATGTATCGCATTTGGACACTGCTCCTGGCATCTGTAAATGAAGAGGATCTCGCCGAAGATGCGCGACTCGTCAACCTCGCCGATGAGCTCATCCGTGCGTCCTCTTTGACGGATGCTGACCCTGAAGCAGTGAAGCTACGTGCGGCCGTGGCGCGGACAGTGCGCACGTCTGATCCCGTGTTTCTTCTACTCCAACGCCGCCTACTGTCGGCGCTTGCAGAACGCCTCGTCCGCACACCAGCGCCGGTCAATAGGAAGGATGCACCCGCAGAAATGCGCACGGGAAGGCGCGACAGGCTTCCTAACGCGATAGGCGAGAAGCGGACAGACACGGAAGTCCTCGAGGTGAAAGGATTCAGCGATCCCGTATTGAGTGGCGCAATACAGGACGTGCTAGGGAGGCTTCGGGCGTCTATGCCGTGGATCGAGAGTATTTGGAGGGACGTGTTTGAGCCGAGCAACGCTTCGAGTGAGATTAGATGAAACGACAGCAAAGAAAGGTATGTCAGAATCGCTTTCACGATGTGGGCTGCGGATTAATGCCGCGCGGGCTGTAGACAACGTAGTAGACTTTGATTTCTGTCTTGATGCGGAGTTGCGGAGGCACGATATGATACTGTAGACCGCCACGCCGGACTGTAATTGCCATTCTCTCTGCGTTAAGTTGGGACTAATGGGAGACCCAAGCGCCAACTTGAAGCGCTGTGGTGCTAACCACCAGTGACTCCCCACCCCCTTGGCTTTGCACGTTCTCACTGGAGGGATGTCGTATCATTCAGATGGACTTAGGGGTGGGGCAAAACATTGGTCACGCAGCCATTCCCGGCCCATTGGTGTGGTTGTCGGTCTTGTAGCTGCATGAGTCACCTTAAACGCTGTAAAATGTACGACAACTGTCTGGGCGGGAGACGGTCCGGGTTAGCGCCGGGCTATCTAGACACTGCATCCGCTCCGTGACTCGCCAGTGGCTCATCGTGTCTCGTCTCCTCCAACGTGATGCATTCCGGATCTGATTCCGACTCATTCGACGAGGGGGATCTCACCGTACGCGGGCGCAAAGCAAAGGGAAAGGGCAGCGCCCGCGCCAACGAAAAGGGCAAGCAAAAGGCCAAGGACGTGCGAGCCCGTGCCTCTTGCGGCACGACGAATCCGTCCGACTGACACTTTCTTTCCCCCCTCCCCCCCGTTCGTTGCGTTTTATAGCAGGGATATGCCTGGGAGGCTACATATGTCCGTTCGTGGGACACCGTGCAGGAGGACGAGGCTGGTAGTCTCACCGGTGCCGTCGCGGACCTGCTCGCGCGCGGACGGCGACGCAGGTGCGTAGCAGCGCTCAGTTCTCCCCACACATCCTCCAACTAACTGTATCAACCTCCTTGTGTGTTTGTGTGTAAAGACTTCTCGCACCGGCCGCTGCGATCCGCCGCTCGATCATTCGCCATCTCGTCCTCCTGCTGGACCTCTCGGCGTCAATGACCGACCGCGACATGCGACCGACGCGCTTCGACCTGATGCTCGAATACGCGCGCGAATTCGTCACGGAGTGGTTCGACCAGAACCCGCTCGGGCAGATCGGCATCGTGGGTATGCGCGGGGGTATAGGTGAGCGAATCGGCGAGATGTCTGGTGCGTTCGTCCTGGCGCGAGGTTTGGTTGTTTTAGCATGCCTTTGCTGAGGGAGGCGAGGGGGAAAAAATAGGGAACCCCCAGGACGTGCTTAGGGCGATTTCGGAGAGACATAAACTCGAGCCCACCGGGGAACCGAGCTTGCAAAATGCCATCGAGATGGCGCGCAGTAGCATGAGGTCTGCCCCTGCTTCCCCTTCATCATCTCACTTATAGATAGGTTCATGGCTCTCATCAGCCACTTGCCAACGCACTCCTCGCGCGAGATCCTGATCATCTTTGGCTCGCTCACGACCGTGGACCCGGGCAACGTCTACGAAACCCTCACTTCATGCATCAAAGACCGAATACGAATCTCTCTCGTCGCCCTCGCCGCAGAGATGAAGATCTGCCGCGAGCTATGCGACAAGACCGGTGGTGCGCGCTCTCTCTCTTCCCCCTCTACCCCATTTCACCGCATTGTTCTCCTCCCCCCACGCAACGCAGGCACGTTCGGCGTCGCGTTGAACGAAGGACACTTCAAAGACCTCCTCTTCGAGCTCATCCCCCCACCCGCCCAGCAAAACACCGGTGCCGGCGCGGGCGGCGCGGGGGGTAAGATGAGCGCGGACCTGATGATGATGGGATTCCCCCAGCGCCTGCCAGACACGGCGCCCGCCGCGCTGTGCGTGTGCCACGCGGAGATGCGCGCCGCGGGGTTTCTGTGTCCGCGCTGCGGCGCACGGCTGTGCGACGCGCCGACGGACTGCGACGTGTGCGGACTCGTGATCGTGTCGTCGCCGCATCTCGCGCGGAGCTATCACCACCTGTTCCCCGTCAAGCCGTATTCAGCCGTGTGAGCGAGCAATCGCCCTGACAGTCGGAGCTAACTGACGCCTTTCGCCCCCCCCCGCTAAAACGCATACCTTTGTTGTTCGGGTGCAGGATGACCCTGGACGACGCGCCAAGTGCGACCTGCCACGCGTGCGCGCTGCCTTTCAAAAATACCCCAACGACAAGTGTGGGCGAAGGGATGAGCCCGTTTGATCGTTATCGGTGCCAAGATTGCAAAAAAGACTTTTGTACTGAATGCGATGTGTTCGTTCACGATGTACTTCATTGTTGCCCAGGATGCGAGACGTAAGGATCGTCAATAAAATTCAGTTTGGCAAACATCTCGATTTTGCGGTGATGGAACAGCACCAAACTGTCCAGTGTACAGTATACCGCAGAGGAACTATATACTACATCTGCATTAAAACATCATGTATGGTTCATCAGGCGCCCGCGCATCAAACTATTGTCCGTCTGAACGAGACCCATTGACTGATGTTAGGTCCTGCCCTGCACAGGCCTTGAGATCAGGTATCTCCGTCGCTTAGAACCTGTTGCTGTGCATGTAAGGCGTACGCGTGGCGAGTTGCTCGCTCTCAACTACACCCTCGAATGAACCACTATCCTCGCTGACAGGATGACGCTGCCTGGAGCCCATTGGTTCGGGGGAAACATATTGCAGCATTGGAGCCTGAGCGTCCTCTGTCATAGTGTACACGAACGACCGACGAGATGCACTCGCTGAAGCCGAGAATAGGGAGGCCTGGGCAGTTTCATGCATCTGTAAGATGTTCTGACGGAAAGCGTTCTGTGAATGCGTGATACAGGTGAGCCATGATGCCAGTCCCTGGGATGGGAAAACTATGACCTGCTCGCGCCAGTACTGGAGACGTTTTTCGCGCTCATCCTCACGCTGCCGCCCATGGACAATGAACAAGATTACAAGCGTCACGATCATACCTGGTATTTCGCTGTGAGCAGATGCGACATATTAAGGCGGATTAGCCATCACATACCGCCGAAAATCCCGCCCCCAATGGTAACATATACCCAAGTTGGGAAATGGCGTGGACTAGAGGGACTCAGACCACAAACCCGGGTGGGCAGGCAGTTGTAGCTGGTGCACTCTTTGTCTGCAGAACAACTTGCTCCGACGGCTTTCTGGCTCATGCAGACAGTCGAGTTGGTGTCGCAGTATAGGCCAATCTTGCAGTTGTCACTACGAAAATATAGTATAAGTGACGTATAGGAAGGATGAGGTGTCCTCACCGAGATACCACATAGACAAACTCGCCACTTGGTCCGTAACCTATGTATCCCGTGTTCTCTATCTCGCATTGCGAGCCAGCAGTGACGTTTGCAAACCTGAACAAGATGAGTCACGGCCGCATATCCCAGGCTCTGATAGACACACTGGCAGACGAAGTTGAGACAAACAGAACCATTAACATTGAGCCCAGTGCCGAGAGTGTCTCTGAGTTCTTTGAAGTTTTCTGGACCTTGACAAGAGTCTAAGGAAGCAGATGATGTGAGATAGTTAGATATAATCAAAATCAACAATACTACGAACCATCCCGATCGAATTGACATGGCTGACCAACTGGAATTTTTTGGACGCACTGGGACCCTTCGTCTGGGCAAAATTCCTCGACTGAACACTTTTGAGGAGGAGCGATGTGTTTCCCGTTTCCGCGACTCTCGCCAATAGTGTAACCTAGCGGAAACTCATCCCTGCGACATCCCTTGCTCCGACACACGCCGTTGTCACACCAAGTTGTCGCATTACAGTCAGAGTTGTATTGGAGTGTGCCGGTAGCTAAACCATTGTGAGCGGGATTGCAGGTGTTCGTATCTGTGTTTGTTGAGTTTGATACAGAAAGAACAAAAACAGGAAGTGAAACGAAGAAAAGGAGTGTGGGGGAGAGAAAGTGCATGATCACGAAAGCTAAGAAATTTGTGTATTCGCAGTCGCAGTAGCGTTTCACACTATACTAGGTATTAGTTACCATGTTTGGACATTCGCCACCCCTGCTCGTTGCAGCCGCACTCCTCATCTTGCCGCCACATTCATGTCACTTCTCGCCTCCACTCGGAGGTCTTCCCCACAACCATCGCCGTCTCTTCCACCTTCTCCTGATGAGGAAGACCTCGGCTGGAGGACCCCCTGGTCCTATAGCGATGACTCGCTCGATCGCCAGGCCATAATCACTACAGAGCCTTCACAAGATAGCAAGGGGAAAGAAAAGGCACTCGAGGACCAGCCCCATCCTTCCGCGTCTTATGCCAGCAGTGGCACAGATAAGGGTTTCAGGAGTCTTGATCAAGGTAGAAACACAGAGGCATACCCGCCGACCACCGACGAAGAGGCAGAAGCTCGACGCGTGCAGGAGGTGCGCGCTCGCCCCCGCATACTTCTCGTACTTAACTTTGTTCTGGGTAGAATCTTAGGCGATGGGAGGTTGCAGAGCGGCAGCGCTGGAAAACAGCGCGCGAATCTTTCGTTGCCTCTACTTCATCCTCTGTGATAGCCGACGTCGCCCGCCGCGCCACCTCGTTCTGGTCACGCCGTGCATCACACCCTCCTGCAGACAGCGGTGGCAGACATAGTGCCCTCCAGACGTCGGAAGACAACGTCCATCTCGATGAGATGGCGACTAGCCCCTCCCCCTCCGCACCACCATCACCGCCTCCCACCCCTGTGCCCGACCATCCTCGAACAGGGCTGTATTCTCACCCCAGAGACCCGTTTTCAGACCGGCCTGGCTCTTCTTCGTCACTATTCATCAATGCTCAGCCTATGGACGCGGACATAGGTGCTCCTGCTACAGCCGAAGAACTCCAAGCTCCCGCATCTGCGACGTCGTTGCCACCATCACGTCACACGAACGCCTCAACCCCAAAACACGCGGCTACGCGCCGCGGTAAGGTTGTTGGTGCCCCCGCTCCGCTCGATCTTCCTGAGCCACGCTCGCCCCCACCTCGCACAGCGACGCCACATGCTACGCGTCCACCCGAGCCGTTCCCGCGTCCCGATTCAAGGATATCCCATACCACCGTGTGTGATGAAGAGGATGAGAAGCCAGTGCGATGGTGGACAGAGTGGCTCTGTGGTTGTAGCGAAGGACAGGATCGAGGCGGCGAGGCCCAGGTGAGCCCACCGACATTCGTTTGCTCCAAATCTGCTTCCTTACCTTAACGTCACAGGCTGGCCGGACGAACCCTCTCGAATAACTGAGTTGGTGTTGCCACTCCTTTTCTGACTTGCCAAACTAATAACGGCCTTTCACGACATGATATCATGATATTGTGTACACGTTAGTTAGAGGACAGTTTCCCAAAGTCTTCTCGTCTTTGACAATTTTTATGCGTTTGGTGGACATTATTACAACCCCCCATTAACGACAGTTTCCATTCTTGTATGATCGCGCTAGTGCAGGGTCTGCAGGGTCCTCATAAACGCGAAAGCGAAGACGCCATCGTACACATGACGACCCCGATATGATCTGGCATGTGAAATTCTCTGTGTGCGTGTGCTTGACACTTGCAGACGCCCGTTCCCTTAATTGCCCCTCAGCGATTGTCCGTCAGTGTGACAGGCTCTCTCCGCATCCTACGTAGTCGCGCCAGACCAACGAGCCCACGTCATCCGAAATAGTCCTAGAACGCGGTCAGCTAATACACTAGCAGCGATGTGTGATGTCTCGGATGACGGGTTTTGCACTACCAAGTTACCGCTCTTACCGTAACGTTTCATAAGGGACCCCCCATGGGGGAGCTGTTATCCGAATTACCATGTACCCGTGATACCCCACCCATGCTAGCCCTAGCCACACCAGACGGTGACATTTCCGAGCATGACGCCCCGCTGCTCATCAGCAGCCGCGTCTGACGTCCCGGCTCTTGCGCGAACAATCGGCAAATGAGATCGAGTCGTGCAGCCACAACTTGTTCAGGTATGTCAGACTGACGGGACTGGCCACCTCGTCAATGCTACATACTTCTGGGAGTATTGAAGCAAGCCTGTTGTCCAAGCCCGCTTTGCTACCTTTTAACCATACCAATGCCGCATCATGTATCTAGACTAGGCTAGATCGTTCGCATTAATCATATGAACAAGATATCGCGCGATTCACAGCTAGACCTCGCCAGGACACTGAACAGGTACTCATATTGCATCTTCGCATGTTCCTGCCACTCAGACACTTACAAAGAGGGGTTGCTACTTGTCTAGAGGTGAAGGAAATCGCATAGGATTACTAGGTGTGAAACATTTGTCTTCTAGGCATGATACATCCGAGTATATGCTGCGTCCGAAGAGAGACCGAACGGACGCCAAAGCCCAACGTCAGCTAACCTGTGATGCAGATCCGGCCTCGTCATGAGCTACAATTTCGACCCGTTTTTGATCGGTGCCGACGATGCTCTGCCTGGAGCTGGTTGACGGACCCGCCTGGCAGAACAAGTCAGAGAGATGACACGCAAAGATAAACTGCAATGCATACATCGTCGATTCTGAGGATTCTCTTCCGAGTCACATTAAGTGCTGAATCCGGCGGATTGGGTAGATCTGGCCATTCGACGTGTTCCTGCTCTTCACGAAGAGGTCCAACAGAAGCATTTGTGACCTTCGTAGCAATGCGCTCCGGATCTCCTTGGGGTGGTGCACGACGCACCCCCAAGAGCCAGTCGGGTTGGTCGACTAGCGAGCGCGAAATGGTTAATGTGTGGCGACCTATAGAAAAGAACGGGATAGAAAGCCCGTCTTCAAACGCGCGAATATGAACAGGTACCCTTGAAAAAGGAAGTAGGCCAACATACGAGTAAGTATAGAACCCAGAACGACAAAAGCGACGATAGGCTGAAGAGCGGTGGCAAGTAGATCTTGCTGTGATTGGGGTGGGTTTTGCGGCGCTTCCAGGCGGCTCTGAGCAAGCGTAACAATGAAGATGGCACCTACGCCAATCTGAAACAACGAATTGAGCGATGAATGAGAACCGGCCCCGCCAAAAGGCACTGACAGGGCCAAAGTGTCCACAGAAAAGTGCCTCGCGCCAGTTTGAGACCTCGGGCATCAGGTTATAGAGAAGAAGTAGGGAGGGTATGCGACGCAGAGCAAGTATTATCAACACGAGGATCACAAGCCGCCAAGGTGTTATACCAAGTTCAGAAATGTGAAATTTATCGAACGGAAGCCATGCGCCAATGTAGATGAAGCATGCGCAGTTGAGGACAAGATCAAGAACAGAGGAGAATGCATCATCTTCAGTTTGCATGTTGAAATGACCGTCCCAAGAGATCGCAGAGCCTACCCAGAATGATGAGCAGCAACACACAGCATAGTGAGTGAATAGCACACCGGCAGCGAAAGCAGCAAGGAGGTCATCATTCCCGAGAGAATTTGTAGCACCGACCGTAAACAACGCAAGGGCGATGTATTGCGCGATGTATGACTCCCTGTCGATGAAGTGCCTCTCTTGCGCGAATCTCAGAAGATGAGAGAACGAGTAACCTATTAAACCGCTCAGTTCTAGCGCGTCCTGGCACAGGAGGGGCAAACTCTATACCGATAACAGCGCCCAGGGCAGTTCCCAGGATCACTTGATCTAAGCAGCCCGAGAAGTTAGAGGGGAAAAAGAGCGATGCGAATCATCTACGTACATAGCCAACTAATAACCACCCATTTTTCGAAAGCTGTTCTGCTCGAAGCCTCTGTGATGAGATATATTGAGATGCTGAGAAAAGGGTATGCGAGCCCATCATTCGAAGCGGACTCCGCTATGAGAAGATGGCGAATGGAGACGGGTACATTTTTCACAGCAAAATTTCCACCTATAGGTCCAGAATATCTGAGTAGTCAGCCAGGTTGACATCGACATCCATCACTAACCAATAACAGCGGCGCTTATAATTGGGTCTGTAGGCGTTAAGCATGCCGAAATGACGAGGGAGGATATAAAATTTAATTTGGGGAAAAGGACATGGATGAATGCTTGAAATTTTCAGAAACAAATGTCAGAGGGGTGTTCTATCTTCGCGATCGCCCCGGCGTACTTACCGGCTGATACGAGCCATCCAAAGGCCATGGTAGGTATAACCATGATGAGCAAGCTCTTTGCGTGATCAGCCATGTATCTGTTCGGGAGCTCTACGCCTATGGCAAAGAGACCAGTCCCAAGGACGATCCGCGTTATCTCTCGTGTAAGGATATCTGTGACACCCGTCCAAGAACGTGGATCGAAGATATTGAGGACGTGGGGACCCAAAACAACGCCAAATACTGTTCCAAGGACGACTTCATTCATATATAGCTGTCCATGGTTATCAATGATAGGATGAGGCCTGCGAGCCCTCGTACTGTATCTTACCCTCTCTTTAATTGCCAAGGATATCAAGTTATACTCGAAGGCTATCAGATGACTCTGGATATTACTATAGGGGAAAGAGATACATACAGCTAAAACAAAACCACCCAAGACGGTATACGCCACGCTGGTGGGCGAATCCTGTTGGTGATGGAGTCTGCGATGAAGGAGCGAAGCGTTGAAGATTATAGTAATACGAACGTCAAGAAATTTCCAAGGCATAGGTCGAGGTTAGTTCTGAAGATGTCTTTGCATACACCACTTGGTGAGAAGTATTTTGGTCAATCTCACGGGTGCGCTGGCTGAGACCTCTGACCTGTAGAGAAGGGCCGAAGGGAGCCCAGAAATCGATTCTATTTATGTAGACGGGTTTCATGTCACGTGGTCTACCTCTATACTCACCTTCTTCACGTTCCTACTAACACTTTGCGTCCCATCACCCTCGAATCACCTATTCCCCGTTGACAGGGCTCTTTGCCCTTGGAGGGCGATGCTGTACCTTCAACTTTCAGATCCTCCCCAAAGGAGAGCCAGCATAATGCTCCAGGAATCTCCGCCGCCCGTAGTGCCCCGGTTTCATCGATTGTCCACGAGGCGGTCTGTGGCAGGAAAAGTCCGTTCCAGCCGGGGTCATCAGCCCCCGCAGGAAAAGTGGCTTGGAAACATCAACAGTCCCGTTGTGTGCTCATACGATTCCAGGTTCCTTGCAGGCCGCCAATGGCGAATTTGCAGCCATCATCGATATGGCAGTACCCTATTTGGATCCGTGATAAAGCAAGGCCTGGACTGAACAAGGGATAAATAACAGCGGCGCAAAGTATCAATATCATCACCGATATGGGCACTTACGACACCAATTTGTACGCCATGGTCATTGGTGAAGTAGAAGCTTCTCCCGTCCGAAATGCCTTAGTCTTGAATATCTCTACGACCGAATCTGCATCAACCCGCTTCCGTGTCCTGGGTCGGCTTCTGATTGCTGATTGCATAGACATAAAACCCTCTTGGGTCTAACGCTGATGGCAGAACGTCCATACTACTACCATGTACCTTCAAGTTGGGAAGTCGAGAAACCCTCTAAGTGGGACGGGTAATTGTACCTGTTGCCGGATCAGCGCTATGTAATCATCGAACGTAATCCTGTCATCTTGAAGGACTCCTAAAGCTGGAATCCAGGGCTGATGGCTGACCCAAGTGGAGCAAGCAAGGTAACTGCTAGGAGGGCGCAGTGCATGTTCCGACCTTTTCACGACAGCCACAAGTTCGATCGCCTTCCATATTCCGTGATAATATACTGCGGGCGGTATGGCTAACGGAGATGAGAAGTGTGTGAAGTATGATGAGTGTCAGCTAGAATAAATTCTGTGTGGGATTCAGGGGTGGTGCAAGAAGAGCGTAGTCCGCAGCCCAAGCCCACATTCTCACTTGCAGGCAAGCGGGGACAGGGGGGCATCTTCACGATTGTTATCATCCGTTTTGTGTTTGTGGATATTGACAAATGGAACCCAACGCTCCACAATGCCCCACCGCTCCACTGAGTGAACCTACGGTCGCTACCGCCGCGGGCTGCCACTCTTCGGCTCACAGATAACATGCACAGAAATCGTCGGCACATCCACCGTACGAAGAAAGAGCAGATTGTCTGCATATCTCAAGCCTAGTGTCGTTGTGTGACTGATATCGGTCCGTCCTCGTACGGTTCGCCGCATTTTGAGCCTTTGGTGGAGGAATGCGATTCCTAATAATTGTACCCAGTGCAACCCAATTTGGTATTATTATTTGTTTGTCTGGCTCCACTGGTAAACTCATCCCAAAAGTGGTCTGACGATCTGAAAATAGCTGTAATGGGTGTGGCATGCTAATGTGGCCCACATTATCGTCGCCCTAAGCCTCCTGTGTTGCCATCTGAGTCAAGCCAGAGCAAGAGGTACGTCATCAGCAGAACGTCAAGCCCGCTTGATAATGCCAGTGCTTATGCAGCCTTATTCCATTCTTTTCACCTTAGTATGCATTTGAGGTCTTATGTTGTACAGGAAGGAAGAATTGTGATGCAGGGTGACAGGGGATTCCTACAATCTGCCATACACACAACATCAAGTTCACCGTCTCTCCCAGTAGACTCCCACCGCTGTGCAGCGATACTCAACCAGTACTTACCCCGAGCTACCTACTAACTTGTTGACTACCACCACCACCGTACTGCCACGCGGTCTTAGTTCCCAAGTCCCAGCCGTCACAGTAGGCCTTGAACTCTTCTTAGGCCACTGGCGTTGCTGGTCTGGAATTAAGTGAGTCCTTTTATCATTCGATTAGCCTTGCGTTTGTATGGAGTCGGCGAGGGCCAGTACCTCAACAAAAACCTGCGCGTGTCGCTGATGCTAAATGGCACGCAGGCACGCATCCCTCTACTCCCCAGTATTCTGGCTTCCTGTCGATGATCATGACATTGATACGCGTCGACGGCGTAACGCCGGGCCTCCCTTCATTTCGGAGCACCCAACGATGTCCGCGACGGCTAGGGTTCGCGGCGTCGGCGTGACGTGGAGCATTTCCTGCTCCGCCCCAGCTTCGGGGTAGCCTGTGACGATGGCAGAGGCGATGGCCTTCGTCAACAACCTCGCGCGGGACCATCCCTGCTTCGCCGCCTTTGGGGACAGCGAATGCTGACGGCTGCTATGATACGCGCGGCAAGCATGGCAGAGGGCTATCTTCGCCCCACCCCAACCTTGGAGTAGCCTACGACGATGTCTGCACATGTGGCCAATGCGGCATAACGCCATACCCACCCTACCCAGGTCAGTATACGACGACGACACAATACGTCGCCGACGTGGCACAGGGCCATCCTCGCCGTACCTCAGCTTCGGGGCGGCTGTCGACTCTGACGACCATGATGGCATGCGTCACTGATGTGATACATGCCATTCCCCTGCCATCTTGGCTTTGGGGTGGTCGGCAGCGATGACACGGGGTCATTCCCAGGCCTCACTGTCTGTAGTGTGGCTAGCAATGACGACCTCACCCGTCATGAGGGTAGTCAGGGCGATCCCTGCTGCCTCAGCTCCGTGGTGGTTGACGACGATGATAACGACACTATACGTCACACCACCCCGTTCTGCCTCGCTACGAGCGGCTGACGACGACGATTAACACAACACATGCCACCGGCGTGATGCCACCCATGTCCTACAGCTTTAGGCAACCAACAACAGTGACGACCACTGCACGCGTTACTAGCGTCGCCGTCTCGAGGACAGCCACCACGTCCTCATGTCATCAGGCGCAGGGGCGATGTTTGCATCCTTTCCTGAGTATGAGTAAACAGGTAATCGGATATACCTTCCGGACATATAGCGCAAAAGCAGCTTTAAAACAGCGAAACGTCAACCTCGGGAGAAAAAAGGCAGGCTCAAATGTCGAGGATTCTCGTTTAAGCGGCGAAATTTACTTAAATCTTTTAAATAATTGCAACGAGGTCAAAGAAGTCCGGATATGGTGTGATCTTTTCTTGCCTCTGCGCTGCGAACGTCGAGGTCTGGCAGGCGCGTATGCCTGGATCCTTTTATGAATTCCCTGCAAAGTTGGTAAGCTGCCAGTGTGAGGGCACGTCCGTACCGGGATGAGTAGATGCGCGCTTGATTTGAGGCGCACGGTTGACTTTTTTGCATCTGTCACACCCTACCAGTTCAAGTTATCCACCGATCGCGGCAACCTGTGCCGGTCCCACGTCGTTGCCTCAACGTCTCAACCCCATCCCTTAACTCCCACCCCCGGAAAATCCTTATTTCTGGCCTGTATTGGATTTTGTATCCAAAAGTGCCTCACGCAGCCTAGATTGCGTACAAATGTAGCCGTCGTTTGTAGCCAAGCGGGGTTTCAATAATGGTCCGTGACTCTGAGTCTGAGTCTGACCAGTGTGTCCAACTCAGATATGTGGGGTAGCGTCAGCAATAGGAGGCCCCTCGGACCATGGCAGATAACCTTTTAGCGTCTTATACCCTAGCACTCCTGGAGTCGATGGGAAAGCAAGAAGATGTCGTGGAAAATCCGCCGCTGGGAAACGCCAGACGCGTTGGAGCAGAAACTTCAACTTTCGACGTCCCAGCGCACAAACTCCTGCAAGCTGTGATCAGGCACTCCCCGTCTCCAGAAACGATAGCTCAGGAATTTCTGGTGGAACTTGGAAAATGCGAAATCTTGGCAGTGAAAAATTTCGGTGACACCCATCGTCGTTATATGATACAGTTGACTATTTCATACTGCATAGCCATTTTGGCTGGTCCGTCACGATGCACTATGAGATAGTCGACTGTAGTAATCTATGTTAAACATTTTATGCAAATCGACGCTCTGGCCCGGGGAAGCGATCGCAGCAGCTCTGTCAGTCCAGATGACTGGGCAGCAAATGTACATCAGGAACTCGAACAAAATGGTGGAAACATGGCACATCTAACAGCCCTTGCAAGTTACTATTTGACCCATCTCGTCATCGCATGTAAGGTGCGATCTCTGTTCAGTTTAGTGACCAAAATTCTGTTTTTCTAGTCAGAAACCCAGGTGGTAAAAAGACCCCTCAGGATAGTATACATACTACTCCTAATATTAAGCGCATAGAGGAGATCGGGGTGTTGTTTCAATCGGCCACTGTTCACCTGAGTCAATCGGCTTTGAGAGACTTGGTACGTTTCGATCCACTGCTGACCACGACTGAAGATCCCATAAAACATATTCTTTAGGTCTTGCTTCGAGATGGGACTCGTTGCCCCATTACCCGTTACCCATTTGTTGGGAATGGTAGGGTTGTACCCCGCTGCGCGCACATCATCCCATTCGCTGTCCATTCAAAGGTGGAAACTATTTCCGAGGATAATTCCCCACCGATTTATGCGTTATTCAGATACATGTACATCATGCGATTGAGACTTTTACTGGCCAGACGTTGAGGGCAGAGCTCGTTCAGGAATTCATAAACCACCCTGCAAATGCCATGAATATAAGGTGAGGTCATGAATCTATACGTTCGTGACTCTGGTATCAATCACGCAGCAAATAGTGGAAATATTATTTCCGAATCGTTCGAACAGAGGACGTAGCATGCACCATTCCCCTCGACGATGGCGACGAAATAGAATTTGGAAGGGGAAATGGTGGCGATACGGTTCAATTACCTGACCCTCGCATTTGCAATCTTCATCTAGCTGTTGCCCGGGTCTTTGCAACCTCTGGGGCCGCGGAGGTGTTTGACAAATATCTTGGAGATGAAGATGACATGACACAGGTTCCCGTTTATTTTGGCGGACCATTCGTTGCTGATGACGTGCTTATGCGTAGGCTCGAGGCGTTAATTACTTGATGCTGGGTATTGGCAAACCTTGCGGAGCGTTACTATAACTTATCGAATACAAGTGTTCATAACAATACAAAGAAAATACATTCGATTCCTACGACTCGGAGCCGCACGATAGCATGGTGGATGACGCTGCATAGCCAATGAATTACTCAGTAGTATGACACAACTTCAAATTATACCTTGTATGCTTGGATCGTTTAGGCCTGTTCTTTGAAACGACTTAGGGTTCTCAGGCGAAAATTTTGCACTTGGATGGACATCTCTGTTGGCGCGGCGAGGCAGGTTGATGTGGGAAGGCGACATGAGATCAAAGTAGGAACGGATACCACATGCGGAAATCTCCCGGTCGTCTTTGTGCTCTATGATGTCCCGTCACAGTCCTGTGTGCTGCAAGGCTACCCCGTGTCCCGCCTATCTCTTTGACTTGGCTGCCTCATGCAGCAGCAGCAGCACCAATTTTTTTACACCTTGGTGACTGCTATGTATCTCGTGTTCGCTTTGTTCTCTGATCTTTCACATCGCGCCTCTTTGACTTCCTTAATGCGTAACCCTCTTACAGAGTGCAGCACCCAGTGACGACTCGGATGCCTGGGGGTGCGCAAACCATTCTTATTGAACAACGTACCCCACCTTTCTGTTCGGTTTTAGGCCCTCATCTCGGTCTTCCTTGTACCACTATAGCTTCGATGTGAACATTATGTCCTTTTAGCTCTCTACCATATCACTTCCTATTTTCCTTAACAAAGCAGGGTGTGAACTCGGCAACTAATCAAATGATCCAAAAGCAATGCCCAGCGAATGGAATTACGACCGGAAAAAGCTCTCTCCAGTTCCTCAACCACATTTTTATGAGTCAGTACCCTATACCTTTTTTAAGATACTTGCATATACAACCACGTGAGTTAGTGGGGGAATTGGAGTCTGCAGTCTGGACAGAGGAAAGGGGATCTGATTTCATCATGAGATTGGAAGAAACAAGGTATCTGTAACCAGTTCCACAAGGGCAACGCCGAGTCATCAGAAAAGCGGGCCAAAACCCCAACCGGATCACGAGTGCCATGCCTACGGAGACGTCTGCGACAACGAAAAGTGGCTTCATTTCGGATGTCCAAGACATGTTGCATTGCAAGGTAATTTACGGTATTGCGCGTCATGTGAGCTACATGTGATGTTCCCCGAATTTGGTTCGCATAGTTTCATTCAAGGAGCTTTGCAGACGGTCAGATGGGCACTGAATACGCCTGACGACGAAATAATTAATGAAGAACCACAGGACGCATAGATGGGCACGCTTACCGGATAGGAACAGGATATTGCGTTTCGCATCGTGCGCCACCGATGTTATCGCAGACGCTTGTGTCCCATCATCTTCGAATACCTATTCTCGATTGATACAGCCCTTTTTGCTTCGAAGGGTGACGTCTGACCTTTTCGACTTTCAGCTTCTCTCCAAAGAACGCCTTCTCCCCAACGTTTTTCGTGATCCGGAAGGCAGACGAAGGCGCCACTTTCTCAAAGTCATGATAGGCAGAGAGGAAGCGTAATGCGCTCGGGATCGTTGCCGCCCACAGAGCTCCGTTTTCATCAGTGGAAAGATTATCCACGAGGCGGTCTGCGCTCGTGATCAGCCGCATCAGCCCCCGACCACCAGCGCCCACAGTGATGCGGTAATACGCACCCAAGGCAATGGCGTCAGTTAAGACGAGGGAGTAATCGCTTTGCTCCTCAAGGACACGGATCTCACCAAACTTGCTATTGGCAACGTAAACAGTGCCGTTAGGGGCCCGAGCGATACCATTGCTTCCATGCAGACCAGAAATGGCAATCTTGCAGCCATCATCGACGTGGCAATACCCTACTGAGGTCCGTGACCAGCCAAAAAACTCGAGGAACCTGGACTGAACAAGGGATAAATAATAGAAATGTCACCTCCAATTTGGGCCACTTACGACGCCGACTTTTACTCCGTGGTCATTGGTGAAGTAGAAGCCTCTCCCGTCCGAAAAGCCTATGACGTCATTCGGGGTGTCTATTACTGGGTCCTCGACGGTCTTCACGTGAGTGAGGGTGTTTCCGCCAACCTTAGTCTTGAATATCTCCACGACTGAATCTGCGCCGACACGCTTTCCGGGACCCTGAACTGGCTTCCGATGGTTGATTGCGTAGACGTAAAGCTCTCTTGGGTCTGATGCTGATGGGACAACGTCCATACCATGTGCAGAGTACCCTTGGGGTGTCGGGAAACCCTCGAAAGCGAGGCGGGTAACGGTGTCTGTCGCTGGATCATATGTAGCTATGTAGTCGTCGAACGCAAGCTTGTCGTCTTCAAGGACTCCTAAAGCTGGAATCCAGTGCCGGCGACTGGCCCGAGTGGAGCAAGCAAGGTAGAGAATACCGGTAGGAGGATGCAGTACGATCTCTGAAGTAGGGCTTTAGCGAGCTGGAATAAGACTTTCGGCGGTGACACACTTTCACAAGCTTGTAGAGCTTCTACCTTTTTGCAATTGGTGTTGCCCACGGGCTCGATCACCCTCCATATCCCGTTTGCAGTCAGGATAGCTTTGAGGGAGACCTGATAGTACACCGCGAGGAGTACAGCCAATATAGCAGACGACGTGAGCAACGTGCGGCCCATGGTCGTCGATTACAACAAAGCGGGGATTCAGGTTCAGGGGTTGTGGTGAAACAACCGCGGAAACCGCGGACATCTGTTCGGTTCGCTTACAGGGAAGCGACTCTTCACATCTTCAGGGGACAGAGAGCGACCCACGCATGTCATGCCCCTTTCCGTCTACGACTATCTTAGTGTATGTGAAGGCAAAGCCCGCACAGGAGACAACTGGTTGTTACAGAATATGCAATTTGTGCCCCTGTTGACTTAATTTTCCGATTGGCAACGTGGAAGTAACATGATTGCATTTTGGGAGTATTACAGAAAGTCTCACGGTGAAACCACAACCGTCCACTAATAGTGCTTCTTCCCTGCAAGCTGAAGGTGCGCACTGTGCTCGTCGTACGGGAATTTCGACAAAGGAATCTCGCGCCAGAGATCAGGTGTCAGGAAGGCATATGTCTTTGTGATCTGTCCAGTCGTGAGTAAACATGGAGAACTAGTCAGTTCGGGCACGTACAGCGGCAAACGTTGCTTTTAAGAAGTTTCCCATCGTTGCAGTCGACCCCTTTGACTGTGTATAGCAATCGGAAACACCGGCCAACTGGAGAAGACGCTTCGAGGCGGGAGCTGCGACGATACCCGTGCCGCGGGGTGCTGGAATGAGCCGGCACATGACAGAGCCAACCTTCCCGCTGACTTTTGACGGTACTGTGTGTGGTGCACCGAGGTTGGCACCCCAATAACCACGACGAACTGGGATTACAGAAAGCTTGGCGAGGATAATTGCACCACGGATAGCCGTCGCGACTTCCTTCGCGCACTTGACGCCAAGACCGACATGACCATCAAAGTCACCGATGGCAACGAAGGCTTTGAAGCGTGTACGCTGGCCGGCGCGGGTCTGTTTCTGCACAGGCATAATCTTCATGACTTCGTCCTTGAGATTGGGGAGGAAAAAGTCGACGATCTGGTACTCTTTCACTGGGAGAGAGAAGAGGTAGATCTCTTCCATCGATTTTATCTTGCCGTCCTTCACAAGACGACCGAGCTTGGTAACGGGTTGCCTTGAAAAAAACATTGTAAGTTCGAATGATGTGAGGACCTGGCGACCGTGCACGTACCACTCCTTCTCCTCGTCCTTGCGGCCGCCGCGACGACCTCGTCCACGACCCCGGCCACGGTCACCACCGCGTCCACGTCCGAACCCGCCACGTCCGCGTCCAGCGTCTGCCATTTATAATGAGATAACGGAGTACTGAGACCAGAGATTAGTGAGACAATCGCCTCGCACGGTAAATGAGTAGAAAAGAGTCAGAAACGCTATCCGGACGATAACTGATCCATCCACCGATATGCAGGCCTCAGATCGCTCGAAATTTCATGAATACACCCCATAAACCTTGTCTTGGTATGTCGGACAGGATGAGAGCTACACGGTACTCACGTTTTGAGGTCCTAAGATGTCGAGCTCGTCGGTCAATTAGTGGGTATGGCCCGGTCCTGGTCTTGACTAGATGTACGCGATTCTCCGGCAGGAGGACCCCAGCCACTGCCACGCAACAGAAAAAAGCTCTCAAAGACAACTCCAAATCGAAACGATGAGGAAGTGATATTAATTGTTTTAATAAAACACAAGCCCCTGTATATACACCACTACGACTCGTGGTGCCAGTGCGGAAGCCAGGTGTTCTGGATGGCAGTATGGTGCATGTTTCCCAGCCTCTTGGAAGGAAGGGAGTGAGCGGAGGCCAGATAAATATATAATGACCAGGTGACACATGTTCCTGACTTATTGCACCTTGACTCCGACCACGCCCCATCGATTCCCCGTGAGTAGTACTCACACAGAAACCCTTGTACCCACTGTACGCCATTGCCCAGGCTTGCCTAACTTCACAACCCTCCCGTCTAATCGCCTTCCTCCCCTCAGAAATCGAAGCAACACTCTAACCTAACATCCGGATCAAGTTGGCACCCCATGGCGAATTCCACATATTTGAATTTAAACAAACCGATATCTAGTCCTTGCCCCACGTTAGTCTTATATTAAGTCTACTGCCGATTTAAGATTACTGACTTCGCTTGTCTGCAGCAACGGTCGTCAGACCGTTGGAGATGGGGCTTTTTATGTCGACGTCGCACCGAGTGTGCTAGCTGTTTGCCATGTCGAGGGCGCAGAGGAGGACATGTACTACTACTCGACTACGTTCTCTGGGGGGCCTGGGGTACGCCCTTCCCACTTCTGTGCTCCTCCTGTGGGCACTCACTTGTTTTATAGTGGCGGTTTTGACGTCCCGAGGTCAAAATGCCCTCCCGATAGAGGGTCGTCGGGCTGTGTGACAGGCAGTCCGGCGTTGAAACATACCCCGGCTTACAATCATTCTTTCTATCCTTCGTCGAAATCTGAAGATCCCACGTACAATCCCCGTCAAGACTTAGTCTACCCACCTACACCTCCCACCGCCACCGCAGATGCCGTATCATTCCCCCTCAGCTCTGTGAAACCACAACCCATCTGTGGTAACCCTAGGGCCAAGGGCTTTTCTCATGGTCTCGCCACTCCACCTTTGACGCCAGATGATTCCATTGAGGATGTGTCCGTCAACTCAAACGACAATGCGCTCGAGTTACTGTCGACCTTGTTCCCGAACCATGCGATGACCGCTTTACCATACGCGAAGAGTGTATCCATCTCTTCTGCAGAAATGTGCACATCCTTTGATGGCCTGGTGCTCGAGTTGCCCGGCAAGCCCAAGACTTTCTACGTTGATGGCAAGAGCGCTGAGCTTGTCAATGTCCGCGAAAGGTACGCGGTTTATTGGTCACCCCAGTCTGTCCTCTTATTGTTCTCTAGCATCGTCGCGCTCTTGGATCTCGCCGATGAGCACCTTCAATGCTCTGCACTTGTAATCGCCCTTGAGAAGGCCTCCCCGGCTCTCAGCGGTCTGCTGCACGCCCTCATGTACGTTGGAGGCACCGTGGTCACAAAACCTGATTTCCCTGTTCACCCTGCTTATATCTTGGTTGGTTTGGAGATTTAGCGGTGTGTGGATAGTCCGATGGGACCTGATTTCAACGATTCGTAGGATAGGACGATTATGTACCTTTTTTTTTTTCCTTTGACGTAGTACTTCTCTAGGCTACACAATACATACGTGATTTTAAAACCTTTTCTTTCTTCTCTTTCCCTCGACTTGACACATACTATGGGTCATCGATGCGTCTGAATGAGTCTTCCATGAACCTGGTGACAGTAAGGTACAATGGCTTGTGGGCTCACGGTTTACGTCCAGATTACAGCGTCGCGGCGGACCCAGTGCCTCGTGGCCTGCTCGTGCATTGACTTGACTATGGGCTACCTTAGAGACTTCATTTGTGGCCTGCTCAAGGTTTTTGGTGTCTCACCTCCCCAGCAAGAGCCACCGGAACCCGTATATCCTGGCGCGTCCGCTCAACAGACACACCACCTCCCGCAGCACCGTCCCGGGTCGGTTCACCCCCAGCAAACGCCACAGCAACAACACTACCCACCTCGACCTCAGCCACACCAGAACCAATGGAACTCGTCGTCGTTGTCGCCGCCATCACAACCACTGCAGCATCCAGCTTCCTCGCGTCCGACATACGGCCGAGCTGTAGGTCCCCCCCAGCTTTATTATCTCCGCGAGGATAAATCTAGAAAGCGTCGGAGCTGACTCGGCCCCACATCGTCACCGTCATCACAGGACCAGAACGCCGTCAACCAACAGAACGAGTACTACGTGTCGCTGCGTGCGCGCGCGAACCGAGAGGGCGATGCGATGGCACGCGCGTTCGAACAGAGCCATGCGGCGTATGAGCGGAAGGACGGCGCTTCTGCCAAGGAATTCTCGAATGAGGGAAAGGCGCATCAGAAGGAGATGGAGCGGTTGAATGCCGAAGCGAGCGCGTGGATATTCCGCGGTGGGTGTGATGTCCTTCCTGTCTTCCTTTTCCGTGCGTGCGGATTTTGTGTGGGTGCGGGCTCATGTCGTGCCTTATTATTTTGCAGAAAACAATTTGGTGAGCGTGGTTTAATGCTATAGCAGTTAGATGGCGCTCTGAGTGACGCGTCGGGCGACGTGCGTTCAGGACAGCAAGCCGGGGGAGGTGGATTTGCATGGACTCTACGTCAAGGAAGCCATCTCGTACACCGACAGGAGCATTGTCGAAGCGCGGGCACGAGGTGATAAGGAGCTTCACCTCATCGTTGGTTTGTTTAGTCCTTTGCATTGGATGGATGCTATCTGATTCTTGGCGTTGCTGCACAGGAAAAGGCATCCACTCTCCGAATCACGCCGCGAAGCTCAAGCCAGCCATCGAAGAACTCATGCAGAAGTAAGCCCGAAGGTTGCCTCGCATATCTGTTTTCCATTCACGTCGTTCAGGCATAACCTTGCTGCAGCGATCGACCCCCATAACGCAGGTGTCTTGATTGTACAACTGGAAGGCGGCACGGCTGCAAAGGAAAGTGGGGGTGTGATGCTGGGTGCTGATGATATCACGCGGAGGCTTGACAAACGGGATGAAGGCTGCATTGTCATGTAATTGCTCTGAACACGCGATCTATCACGGTATGCTATAGGGATCTGAATCATCACAGGCGTCGACAGAAAGTGCACGTATTGGTCCCGTGTAACCTTTGTAACTTTGCTGTCTTGTGCCTGCGGAGGAGCGAGATGCTGCACTGAAGGGGCTATGTATTAGCTAGATTGTTACGAGGTATATCTAGTAGGAGCTGTATCCATAAATATCGTCTAGCTGTGCGAACGATGTGTGGCATCCGCGGGAATTCGCCACAGGACGGGGCCTGCGTTGAGGAGAATCCCAACCTTGGCTTCAACAATAGAGAAGTTCTACGATGAGTTACCCATTCAATAGGTTATATCTGGTCTGTGGTGTTGCAGCGTGGATGCCTATACGGGCACGTAGGTACCGAAGGTAAAGAAGGCCTACATCGAAATAGGCGGTTCACCAACGATAGGCCAACGATTATGTTTAGTCTACAAGAGCCCCTATGGCGTCTCGAGGTAAGGGTGGCGGGTAGCCTTTTAATGGTTCTCTAGTTACGACGTTGCAGATAGCGTTCGATGAGCTATTCATGACGCATAAGATCGAGCACTTACGCTCTCTTCTCCCACACATTCTCGCTGCTCGGCCCAAGCCTCCGCCTTGCCCACCACTCTGCACGACGCCGTATCCAGGCGTCGCGCCTTTGCTCTGGGTGCAGCCCCTTAATGCTCATGCAGAACTTGAATTCGTTCCATTTTGCCGAGCAGTGCGCCATCTCGCCGAAACGGTATATTGACTTGAGCTGGGTACCTAGAACTATTTTCGCTTATGATCAACTTCGAGGGCAGAAGCACATGAGAGAGGAAGGGCTCACTGTTACATGAGAGGAAGTCATCGAAGACGGTCATGCAGCTGGGGATGTCCTCGGGTGTCGGATGTAACTGATAGAGGCGCGCCTCTTCTTGTTCGACTACTGTTTTGAATGCGGTAGTATCGGCGATTGCGGAATCCCCCATGGTTCCGCAGACGTGACGTGTGGAGACACGGAGACGAGATGGCGAAGAGTACGCCCGAGTCCGGCTTAAACGGCCCGCCAGTTCTAGCTTCTGCTCGTGCCCGGCCGGCGTTTGTTCGGTTGGACTCCTGCTACTGCTACTTTACAGCATCTGATAGGAATGCTGTGAAGCTTGCAAGTCCAGATGATACGCTTCGTTACCTTTGACGCACTGCATACCCTCATCACGCCACGCAAGCCCATCTATGTTCAGTATTCCGAGGTGTTCAGTCCCTATCTCGGCACACTCCCACCAGACGCCATCTCGCGCTCATACAAGCTCGGTGTGCCCTTCTTCTACCCCTAGCCACATGGAAGCTTAAACAATGGCACATCAGCACTGCGGCAGCTGCAGGCAGAGAAGCCGTTATATCATGCAGGCGCGACAAATTGGTGGGGCGAAGTCATTTCCCGCACCGCCATAGGCGCTGGTGCGGACGCACAGGCGGTTGAGAAGCATCTTGGCACGATAGTGCCGAGCCTCATGAAACGGTTTAGCTCTCGTGAAGGATATTGTCTCTTTGACGACACACTCCCGACGCGTGGGTCTTTCCCTCCCTGCCCGGGTATGCGATCGCGCTAATACGGGAGGTGATGTGGGTGATAGTTCGTACACTCCATGCGATGGGGGTGCGGACGGGTCTCATTACCAACGCGGATGTGCGAATAAGTGCGCTGCTGTACTATCATGTGGCGTGACTGCGTTCACAATCCACGTAGGGGATGTCCTTCTGGACCTCGGGATATCGGGATACCTTTCGCCCGTGCTCGTAAGTGAGACGGAACGCGTGGAAAAGCCGTCAATATCCATCTTCCTCGCCGCATGTGCACGCGCACGCGCCACCCCATCGGAAACCGTTCATGTTGGGGATGATTTTCGAGAGTAAGTCGCATTACGTTTGTCTTTTGCTTTTGCATTTTATGAAATGACGGCATAGCGACTACCTGGGAGCGGACAATGCAGGGCTTCACGCGTTGCTACTACGGAGAACAGGGTCGGATGGAGAGGACGAACTGAAAGGCGCCGAGCTAGATTTCAGGACTATAAAAAGGCTGGATGTAGTCCCAGACTTGCATAGTGTGGTTGCATGGGTGAAGAAGAGTAACGCGACATATGAAGAATAACGTGGTGTCTGGTTGCAAGGCGTTGTTCATAGATTCGAACATGGTACCCGGATGTAAATTAACTGGTCATTAAGTGTGTGTACACGAACACAGACGGCATTGACATTTCGCAGCTTATTTATCATGGGACTTTGGAAACATCTCGAGCAGGGATGATGGTTTTCGGATACTTCCATGCAACGTCTTCAATACGTTCACCCATCTTCAATACTGTTGCGCGGACAACGCGCGGGTCCGTGCGCAGGAGCTTGCTTAGACTTTTCTGTTTTTCTGGCGACGCGTCAAAATGCATCGTCCAGTAGCTGATAGGAAACATCTCAAAGATAGGTCTAAGAAAAGAGAAAACCAAACGCACTCTCCGTGTTCGTGATTGATTCCATGCGACCGCATGCGTTGAGGGAGAGTCTCAGCACCCCAATACTGAATCCCGCGAACGACACCGCCGTTTTTGAGGATATGCGAGGCCGCCTGGCGAACCAGGCCTTTAATTTGTCGCTGCGAAACGTCAGATATAGGACAAGAAAACAACGCTGAAGGCTTCATGACGTACGTATTCAGGATTGTGCGCGGCGATGCATAAGACCTGATAGAATGGCATGTTACCAGACAAGAGAGGATTGGGGCCGTGAGAGGGATCGCCCATGCATGGCTGGTGGACCGAGCGGACCGTGGCCACATTGACACATTCGCAACGTCTTGTTCGCGTGCACATCATTTTAACCAGCTAAAAGCTAAACCACCAACCCAAGCAAAATGTCGATGAAAGCGGTGAGCTGTTTTCTTTTCTGTGAAAGGTATCACCGCATATCTGATGACAACCTTCATCTTCTCGGTGACAGATCGTGAAAAGTTGGTGATAAATGGATCGTTTCCCAAGTGCATTGAAAAACAACTGTTTCGCTAGGCGTCATCTCTGGTGACTCTCTTGTTCTCCGTGGTCGTCCAGGGCCCCAGGGACAGCCACCTAAAGAGAGGTGAGCTCTTCAGAGTCACGCCGTCTATTCATAAGCCTGACCAGTTCCACAGGATCCTATATCTCGCGGATGTCTCGTCACCCAGGCTAGGAAATGCATCAAGGGAAGATGAAGTAAGCCTTTCGCTCTACCGCATATGCCTGGCTCATCGTTGTCTCTTTGAAAGTTGTGGGCCTATGAGGCCCGCGATTTCCTACGTACGCTCACGGTCGGCAAGGAAATCACATTTACGTCTTCGCATCAACTTCCTCCTGGAGAAGGAGACATACCCCGTGATCTTGGCAACGGCGAGGTCAACGGTGTTGACATCACGAATGAATTGCTACTGAATGGCTGGGCTAAAGTGAAAGATCTCAAACGCGAGCCAACTGAGGATGACCTTCGACGGAAAGGCCTCGAATCTGAAGCCAGGTCTGCTGGTCGTGGTCAATGGAATCCCCACGGGCCTCAAGTAGGTACTTCCGTTCTTCAGCTTGCGTCGTGGTCTCATCCCCTTTCTTAGGCGCGGCAGGTCATCCATAACATGCCCTTGGATTCGCACGGGTTCATCAATGAATGGAAGGGGAAGCAACTAGATGGTACGAAAACAGAGCTTCCATGCCCCCATACAAACTAGATGTGCCCTTTCACTAGCTATCGTTGAGTCTGTCCGGGATGGAACGACGCTCCGGGTCCGCCTCTTGATGCCCGATGGCGAACACCAATTCGTCAACATTACTCTTGCAGGGGCACGCAGTCCGCGTGTGGCATCAAGACAAGGGGAAACATCCGAGTCTTGGGGAGACGAAGTGAGTCACTGTGCTTCAATATATGCCGCGTGCACACTAATCTCCAAACCATGCAGGCGAAGTATTTCACTGAATCGCGTATACTTCAACGTGCCGTGAAAGTTCAACTTCTCTCGCTACCCACCGCGACCGCTACGCCATTCCAGACTAACGGCAGTAGCGCACCCGCGCCTGCGAGCATATTCATTGCCACCGGTCAGTTACTCTGGTCGGCTCTCGGATTCTATTTTCTGGGCTTACGTAGACCGTCTTCCTAGTTCTCCACCCCGTGGGCAATATTGCTGAGTTCCTTCTCGGAGCCGGGCTTGCGCACTTGGTGGAATGGCACTCGGGGATGTTAGCGCCTTATGGCGGTTCAGAGAAGTTGCGCGCTGCCGACCGCGCTGCTAAGGAGAAACGTCTTGGTTTGCACGCCAACTTGTCGACACCATCCGCCATCAATAGGTCAACATCGGGAACATCTAACGGCACGGCGCGGGCATTCGAAGGAACTGTCGTACGCGTGTGGTCCGGAGACCAAGTTTCAATTGCAACAAAGGATGGTAAAGAGCGGAGAGTACAACTAAGCTCGACGCGCGGACCCAAGTGCGCTCGCCGGTCTCGAATTCGGGTTGCATGCTGATCTCCTTGTGGACAGGCTGTCAGACACAAAGCAGGCGTACTACGCTCAGGAGGCTCGTGAGTTCCTCCGGAAAAAGTTAATTGGCAAGCATGTCAGAGTCCACATCGACTTCATCCGCCCTCGTGAAGGGGAGTATGAGGAGCGCGAATCTGTGACCGTCCGTGTCGGAAACCAAAATGCGTGGGTTTGGCGAAAGCTTGACCAACTTGAGATTTTCTCTGACGCGTTTAGCAGCAACATCGCCGAGCAACTTATCGAGAAAGGGCTTGCCAGTGTTGTGAGACACAAACGCGATGACGAGGACCGTTCACCCGATTATGACAAGCTAATGGCTGCAGAGCAAACGTTCGTGCATGGATCGTGCGCGATGCTGTGAGAAACTCACCCACCTCCTCTCCCAGTGCTGCGACAGAAGGGCGGGGAATCCATTCTGGAAAGGAGCAACCGGCGCCTAGACCGCCTTTGAACTTGTCGGAGGCCAGCAACCGCGCCGCTCAATTCTTGAACGGCTTCAAGCGGGTAGGTAGGATTCCGGCAGTCGTTGATTACGTTGCTGCTGGTTCACGATTCAAGTAAGCCTCGAGTCCTCTAGGTTCGTGCCGACTCTGAACGAGCATCACACATAGGATCTTCCTCCCCAAGGACAATCAAGTTCTCACTCTCGTACTTGGCGGTAAATTACTCTCTCTAGAGCTTTCCTTCCGCTTACCATCGGATAGGAATTCGTGCTCCCCGAACCGCGCGTAACGCATCCGAAAAAAGCGAACCCTATGGTACTGAGGCTGCCGAGTTCGCAACACGGCGATATATGCAACGTGACGTGGAGATAGAGATTGAGACAACCGATAAGTCCGGCGGGTTCATCGGTGCTCTGTATCTCAACAAGAATGAAAACGCTGCCGTCACCCTTGTGTCCGAGGGCCTCGCGACCGTACACTCGTTCTCTGCAGACACGCTTCCCTGGGCGAAGCAGCTATATGATGCCGAGGTACGTCACCAAATGATCCTCGAGGGAGAACAGTATACTTGACGTCTCGCCCAGGAAGAGGCAAAAAAAGCGCGACGAAATGTACGCGTACATTCTCAATCCTATCATTGCTACTTGCTGACGTAGGGCAGATCTGGTCTGACTATGATGCAGCTGCCGCAACGCAAGCAGAAGCCGAACCAGAGGAAGACCACGGTTCCCGGAAAGCGGAATACATAGACGTCATCATCAGCGACGTCAGGGCAAAGAATGGATTTAGCTTCTCGGTACAGATCCTCAACACAGAAGGTAGTTTATCAGTCACTCGTTTTTTGCTATATTTTACCCGCTTCTCCAGGGATTGCATCCCTCGCACAGCTCATGCGCGACTTTTCTATTCACCACAAAGGCATCGCGCCCCCACCTGGCTTTGTGCCCAAAGCTGGCGATCTCGTCTCAGCGAAGTTTTCCGACGGCGCGTGGTACCGCGCAAAGATTCGTCGGGCGTCGCCCGTTAAGCGTGAGGCCGAGGTCACGTTTATCGACTACGGTAACCAAGATACAATTGGTTTCGCGGACATCCGACCCCTCGACCCCAAATTCCGCACCTTACCCGGGCAGGCGCATGATGCGCGTCTCAGGTGCGCAGTTTTATCAGTAGTATCTAACTCCGAGGATGCTTAGGTCAATGTGTTGACTATGCAGCTTCGTGAAACTTGTTGGCGAGGACAGCGAGTATCGCCAAGATGCGGTTGACCGCTTCCGCCAGCTGTGCGATGGGCGCAAGCTCGTGGCCAACGTCGACCACAAAGAAGGCCCCACCCTCCACCTCCGACTCATCGACCCCGCAGATCCCGTGACGGCGGAAGACCCACTCGCGTCGATCAATGTGGACCTGGTGCGCGAGGGCCTCGCGTCTGTCGACCGAAAAGGATGCAAGTACCTCGCTTCGTACCCGCAGGTGCTGAAGAAGTTCCAAGAAGCGGTTGCTGGGGCGAAACGCGACCGGTACGGGATGTTCGAGCTTGGCGATGTTGAAGAGGACGAGTAAGAGCAGAGGAGAGACGTGGCTATGTAAATTCGGTGCGCAGCTGGACACGCAGTGCGCGGATATATCATGATATCATTGGATTCGAGGCGGTTATTCTTGGGCGGTCTTCTTTTTCTCTAGTGCGTGCTTGACCACTTTGGAGCGGTGTCTGTGGCTTCTTGGCTCCTTTGACGTTGAGAGTGACCAAACTAAACGAATCTATAATAAGCGCTGGTGCACTCCAGGAGTGGAAAGTGCTGTATCCACGGTCATATGATATGGAAGCCGATTTTTGTGGCAATGGTGATGCTTCCGATGATGATGCTTCCCAATGGATTCTCGTACCCCGTCCGATCTCCGCGATGGAGCCATAGCCCCATTACTGGGAAGCGAATATCCCTGAATAGAGCGATGATCCTCTGTGAGAGGATTTAAGAGAGCAACATAGGAATTGCTCTAATAGTCGGGCAGCTTGGGACGATGTTCCTCTTTGGGGTCAATTCGGTGCACAGCAACGACGCCGCCGATGCCTGGTACGCAATTCCCAAACATGAGTTAGCCTAGTTGGCACTTTGGGGCGAGACTGTGAGACAAGCAGCCACTGGCAGGTAGCCGCAAAGATGGCACCCCCATTATAGTCAATCGGTGTAAGTCAACTGATACGTTGCGTCCCCTGGTAAACAGGCCGTGCACACTTGTATGGGAAGATCTGCACCCTCGGGAATGGGGCACTGCACTGCTGCTGCGCGTAATTGAGAAGCACACAGCAGTCAGGGAGGGCACACGTGTGATACACGTTGGAACGGGCAACGACCAAGCTGTCGGCCATGGCACTGCAAGCGCCCATTTTGAGCCTATCAAGCCCGTAGCGGATGCCGGGAGATTTCTGGATCTCTGACGTCCACAAAGGCTTACAGCATCCCACACTGCGCCAGGAGGCGATACTCTTTTCCCCCTCGTACTAATAACCCCTTTACTTGGTTATCACCACGTCGGACTAAATTTCACTCTTCACCCTCGCCCTCACCGCTTACCATGAGTCCCGTTGTGCCTATGGAACCCCCTCTTTATCCCCGCGTGACAGTGGAAGATGCTTCAGACGAGGAGGAGGAGTACGTACCCTCCCCCCTCGGTGTCAACGGCGTTGTGTTCGTCGCGAGGCTGATGTGGACCCTTTCTGCCAGGAGAATGATGTCTTACCTATCGGAACTGCGTGGAATGGACCCTGAGTCCCCCTTGCCCCCTTTTACTTCCCCCTTACTCGAACCGCCATCCTTCAACGATGGCCCTCCCGATTCACCACGGCGATCGCACGGAGGTGGCCGCGCCCACAGCCCAGCGGCTAAATCACGAGGCTCCGAATCCAAGTCGCGCGAGCGAGGCGCAGGCGGTGGCGGTCGGCGCGGACGGACGAGGGAGCGGCGGCCGTCGACGGCGGACTCGATGCTGACGCTGATGCTGGCGGAGGAGGAGCGCAACTCGTCGAACCTCAAGGCGCTGGTGTCGATCACGCGCGACCGACTGGAGACGGAGACGCGGCGTGCGGACGCGGCGGAGAGCC
>QLOS01003245.1:0-10418 GCA_003313725.1 Russula sp. MG48 | reverse complement strand
TCATGCCTTCCTATTTCGCTCTGTACACTTACTACCCGGTCTGACGGACCGTCGGGACCGACGTGCACTCACTAGTGCTACATCTGCACGCCTCTGCGCATGCGCTGCCTCGACACCTAGTGACTCATGTACTACAATGACTCCTGCTGACTCCCTATGACTCTGTACTAGTAGCGGTGTCCTAGGGACACCATGACTCGCCCTGACTCCCTATGAGTCGTTCCCACATGTACTTATACCGCGTTGTATGCCTAGGACAGACCCTAAGTCTGTTCTCTTGTAATCTCAGTCTGTGAACGCTCTCCCCTCCACTTGTGAACCCCAGCTCCTCTGGTTGATTACCAGACTTCGCGCACCCCCTTGCAGAGCCTTAGCGTATGCTCAAAGGCAAGGGAAAGCTTAGCATCAGACGTCACAAGAGTACGCCTGCACGCGAGAGGTATACAGACCTCTTACCAACAAGGCCCCAGTCGCCAGCGTCGCCTACGCCCCCTCCTTCGCCTGTGGAGGTACGCTCACTCGGTGGGCGTGACACCCCACCTGGCCAACCAGCACAACAGGCGGCAGCCACACCTGGCGCCCCAGCCAACGGCAAACTCAAAGGGAAGGAACCCCCCATATTCGACGGGGACCGCCTCAACGCCGACGAATTCCTACATGCACTCAAACTGTACCAGTATCTTAACCAAGCCGCGCCCATCATAGCAGACCCATACCGAAAAGTCGCCCATGCCCTGACCTACATTCGCGGCCCCGCGGTCGCCGAGTGTAAAAGGTCGCAAGAGGACTGGATCATGGGCAATCCCGTGCCGATGCCCCCATTACCAAACGTATGGGAGCAGTTCGAACAGAACTTCGTTCAGGACTGGACCGACACAAATCAACAATACCGAGCCGCCGCAGAACTAGATAAGCTCAAGATGCAGGGCATGGACATCGACAATTACATCACCCATTTCGCGGAATGGGCCAGGAAGGCCCAGTACCAGGAGGATGACCCAGCAGTGCTCGAGAAATTCAAACGAGGCCTCAACATTAAGGTGTTGGACAACTGCATGAACTTCGATCAACCACGGAACTGGGTGGATTGGAAGGCCGCAGCACGAAAACGAACGGCGATCCTCACCGCACTTGAACCCCACCGCCAGGCCTTCTTCGCCCAGAAGAAGGTCGCCGCTGGGAATAGACCTCCGCAAGGAGGACTCCCGCGGCCATTCTTCGCCCCCAACTGCAATTCTCGGGGACAGTTCAACCCGAGACGCGAACCGCGCCGACCTGACCCCGACGTCATGCAAGTAGACGCGGCTCGCAAAGCCGTTACTGAAGCAGACAAAGAGCGATGCCGACGGGAAGGACACTGCTACTTCCGTCAGGCTCAAGGGCACATCTCTCGCGCCTGCCCAAAGAGACCCACTCAGCGCCTCGAAACCAAACGCGCTCAGACCACCACTACGGAACAACCCGAAGCAGGGAATAGCGGGCAGACGACGCCCCTATCCCAGGACACAGTCTTAGCATTCATAAAGGGACTAGGAGAAGAAGAATATCAGGAGTTAGCGACAAAATGGGGACAGATGTGTGGAGAGGAGGATTTTGGTCAAGCTTGAGCAAGACGGCCTTTGCTCGAGCCATGTTTCAGCGCGATGTATTTCTACCCCGAGTTAACGCTATGCGAATCCCAGTTTCATTCTACACCGCACTGAAAAAGGCCAACCTCCTCGCATTCCTAGACAGTGGAGCCACAGAATGCTTCGTGAGTCAGCAATTCATCGAACAACACCGACTAGGGATGAAACTACTCCCGATGCCACGACGACTGAAGAACGCCGATGGGTCGCCGAATAAAGGCGGCGACATCACCCACTACACCGATCTGGAGGTGGTGACGGGGTCTACCCCTCACACCCTGAGATTTTATATTGCCCACATGGACGGCGACTACATCGTATTGGGGTACCCATGGTTCGCTGCTGCTAACCCCTGACCCGACTGGAAGAGAGGCACTCTACCAGCCAAGGTGATACTAAGGACCGCCGGAGCCGCAGCCCAAGCGGCCACCACGAGTACTCCGGTCGCCGGGATGAAATCTGTCACCGTCAACAACCCCCCGATGCTACAACCAGGGGACCAACTGATAATGCGTCTCGCAAAAACAACAGTAGCACAACAATTAGCCCAGGCGGCCAACACCCAACCTAAGAGGGCATGGGACCAAATTGTCCCTGTCCAGTACCACAATCACGCCCGTGTCTTCAATGACGAAGCAGCGCAACGCTTCCCAGAGTCCACGCCATGGGACCACGCCATCGAACTCAAACCCGATGCACCAGCCTCCATTGACTGTAAAATTTACCCCCTGACACCTAAGGAAGACGAAGCTCAGCAAAGATTCCTTGAGGAAAACCTCAGGATCGGGAGAATCCGACGTTCCAAATCGCCATATGCATCGCCAGTCTTCTACATACTGAAGAAAGATGGAACCTACCGCCCCATCCAAGACTACCGCAAATTAAACTCCTGGACCATCCGGGACGCAACTCCACTCCCATTGATCAGGGAACTCATGGACCGATTGATGCGAGTACCTGGCGGTAGATCTGGACTCTTCACAAAGTTGGATGTACGATGGGGCTACAACAACATCAGGATCCGAGAAGGGGACCAAGGGAAGGCAGCCTTTAAAACGAGTCGAGGACTCTTTGAACCTATGGTGATGTTCTTCGGACTCACCAATGCTCCAGCAACCTTCCAGGCGATGATGAACCACATCTTCAGGGAATTAATCAACGAGGGATATGTGACCGTGTACATGGATGACATCCTCATCCACACCCCGAACAACGTCCCCCTCCATCGATGGATAGTACACGCAGTGCTCACCGTACTCGAAGAACATGACCTCTACCTCAAACCACAGAAGTGCCTGTTCGAAGTGACGCGGGTCGAGTACCTCGGGGTGATTATAACCCCAGATACAATCGCAATGGACCCAGTCAAAGTAGCAGGCGTCAAGGACTGGAAGGTCCCCACCACGACCAAGCAGGTCCGATCGTTCATCGGGTTTCTCAACTTCTACCGCATGTATATCCGGAACTTCAGCGTCATTGCCGCACCCCTCAATCAACTCATCGCCCAGAGTGCACGGGGAGAAGGGTTCAATTGGACCCCGGAATGCCAAGAAGCCTTCGAAGCGCTCATTGATGCGGTCACGACGGCCCCAGTATTGCACCAACCACGGTTCGACTTACCCTTCACCATCGACACTGACGCCTCCAACTATGCGGTCGGAGCGGTGCTCCACCAAAAGGACGAACGGGGTAAGAATCACCCAGTCGCGTTCCTATCAAAAACTCTAGATGCCACTCAGCGAAACTGAGACATTTATGACAAAGAGATGTACACGGTAGTTGTCGCACTCACCACCTGGCAACCATACGTAGGGGGAAGCAGACACCAGACTATAGTCCACACCGATCACCACAACCTCATCTACTTCCGCAAATCCCAAGACCTGAACCGACGCCAGTCCCAGTGGATGCAAAAGCTGGCGGATTATAACTTCAAATTGGTACACGTCCCTGGAAAGAGACACATACCAGCCGACTTCCTCTCAAGACCTCCTGGTGTCACCACCGGCGAGGATGATAACAAGGGGATCGTAATGCTGCCGGACATCTATTTCGCAAGACTCCTCTTCCCAGAATCCCTGGAAGACAGAAGAGCAATCCTCCGAAGATACCACGACCACCCCCTAGCGGGACACCCCGGCATCGCCAACACACAACACCTCCTCAAACAAGAATACCAAGGCAAGGATATGAACAACTTTGCCGCGCAATACGTACGAGGATGCGCGGTATGCCAGGAAAACAAACCCCGCACGCATCACAAAAGAGCACCCCTCCAATCATTCCCTGTCGAGCCCCACCAGGGGCCATTCCAGACCGTGGCAATGGACCTCATCACCGACCTGCCCACATCTGGACACTACAATGCCATTCTCACAATCGTAGACCAAGGCTGCTCTAAGGCAGCAAAATTCATACCCTGCACCACCAACATCACAGGAGAAGGGGTAGCCATGCTCTACTTCTGAAACCTAGTACCATGGTTCGGAATACCCCGAAAGGTGATCTCCGATCGAGACCCCAGATTCATATCGAACTTCACCCAGGAACTATGCCGACTCCTCCACATCCAACAGAACGTAAGCATGGCGTTCCACCCCCGAACCAACAGACAAAGCGAAAGGGCCAACCAGTGGGTCGAACAATACCTAAGGCTATGGGTCGCGGACGACCAAACCACATGGTCGCAATACCTGACCCTAGCCGAATACGTTCACAACTCGTGGCCACATGACAAGTCTGGAGTCACCGCACATGAACTCCTATTCGGGACAAAACCCACCATACCCATTTCTCAGGAAGATTCCGACATTCCCACAGTCCAGGAACGTCTGGAAAAGATCCGAGAAGCCCGCGACAGAGCACGAACGGCGTTCCAGGCAAAACCAGAACATTCCCCATTCAAGGAATATGAAATCGGGGAACAAGTCTGGCTAGAAGGGCGCAATCTGAAAACCCACCACCCTACAACCAAATTGGCACCCAGACGTTACAGCCCGTTCCCAATCACGGCAAAATTGTCCCCCGTGACATACAGGCTGGGCCTACCTGGATCCATGCGCATCCACCCCGTGTTTCATATCGACCTACTCACGCCCTACAGGGAAACGGAAGCACATGGACACAATTACGAACGACCACCCCCGGACATCATAGAAGGGGAACCGGAATGGGAGGTGGAAAAGATCATCCAATCCCGACTCTTCGGACGAAGAAAAACTCTCCAGTATAGAGTTCGATGGAAAGGATTCCCCCCATCAGAAGATTCCTGGGTCCCACGACAGGATCTCCACACCCCTGACCTGATAACCAACTTCCACAAACAAAACCCAAACGCACCTAAACAGACAAGAGCGCCGAGACGTCGCACACCTTAAGAGGGGGCAAAATTCCCCATAACCAACGATGACTGACATCCACATTCAATTCGCCGCAGCACTACTTCCCCCAATCACCACCAGAATCCCATTCGGTCACATCTACTCACTCAGACACTACCACCAATACAAAATGACAAACACTCCAGCCCCCACTCGACCAGTATCCCCCTCCGTATCCATTCCTGATCACATATCAGTATCCACCGACGAAGAAAACACCAACCAAGCAAACACCCCAATTCCCCCTCTCACAGACACAGACGATCTCGAGGACTACCTCAAGACAAGGTGGTTCTCCAAGATGTCGATGACACACCTCGAAGACCTACGAGACTCGTACAAAGTAGCAGCCAGGCTAGCGCGCATCGTAGCAAAGAACCAGGAAGAAAGCATCCAGAAGAGCACCGACCCCGACCTCGATTATCACCTCCAGCGCCTCTGACGCTTTTTCCCCCAAGCAAATATCGCAGCCGCCACCCACTGCCAAGCCGCGTGCGAGTATCCATTGTGGCTCGCCCAACGACTCCACGAGAAACTAGACGAAGACCCGTACCGCCCACAGACCCAGGCCTCGATATGCGTGATGAAGAGCAAGTTCTTGTATAACGGAGTAAACGGAAAACCATCGACAAACCCAGAAGCTGAGTACCACGCCCAGCATGACCCAGATATTATACGCTACGTACCTATACAGGATAACTACACAGATTACCGCACTAGCCTTTTTACACCTACGCGTTTCTCATTTATGGTAGACCCTCACGGCGGGTCTCGCACCCCGTCTCCCATCCCCACACCATCTAGCCACTCGGAGGAACTGGTGGTCTATGACGAAGGCCTCACCGTCCCAGTAGTCGTCGCCAGACGCTCCCCCTCATACCATGTTCACTCAGAGTCCCCGCAGGCCCCGACACCCTATGATCCACCATGCCCCCTCCTCTTGCACATGACACAGGAACCACGCCCCCTCCTACTATTCCCAGCCAATGAAGACCTTATCGACAAAGTATTCACCTATGCTCACCCCGGTCCTCCCTTCGTCAAGAATAAGTCCCGCAGCCCATACCTGATTAAATCCGCGATCTCGGACAGTAAAGGGAAGAAGATGAGGGCCAAATACGTCCATTATAACATGCTTCGCGATCACCCCCACGCCCAACTGACCATGGGCAAAGGGCAACCGGTCTTCATGATCCCACTCCAAGCACGACCCACAGACGGTCATCACACCCCCTTCTCAGCTGGAAAACAAGCGATCCTTGAAGATAACGAGGAGTTCGCATACATCGTCGACAGAGCGCTGAGGGAAGTGGACGACCCGTTCCTACAAGGAGAGGTCCTGTGGTATCGGCACCTGGGTCGGGAGATGCACCAGACACGCTCGGAGTTGGCAGACGCCCAACGGGCACTGGCGAGGGCACAGCGGAAGGAGGTCCTGGTCCGGAATCGTCACATGGCTCAGCAGATGGAATTCATGGAGTTGATTGACAGATTGGAGGCGGCCGACACATACCGCACCATGTTCAACCGTCTTGAGGCAGAAGCGGCAGCGCGTGTTGAGCCGATGATGGGACACGACCCCGACGAACCTGCGCGAGAGCAATTGCGTATGCGCCTCCAATACGCGGGGCGCCCCTTCACACCCGAGCCCGTCTACGTCCGCTCGCCGGACATGCCCACTCTCGAGGAGCGGATCGTCGTGTCCCCAGCCCCTGACATCGAGACCGGGAACGAGGAATGCGTGCCCATCTTCGACGGCGAGTGAAGCCGAGGCGTCTTCAGACCTGGCGAGGGGTAGTGTTACGCTTCTTTCCTATTACGCTTTCTTTTACCCTTTCTACCTTTGACTTTCTCATCCACTTCTGTACCGATAGGGCGAGGGCCAGTGACTCACATGCCGTAGATACTGATGGAGCAGGAGGCTCTCACGCCTACGCATATATAAGACTCAGCTGTATGATACGTCGAGACCCAAGCTAGTTCTCTTGTACCAATACTAGCCATCGTGATTCCTCTTCCCGTGTGCAACACCACTCCTTGAGGCGATTCCTCGAACTCTACTCTTAGTCCGAAGGCCTCACACGCCTCTGCGCGACTAAGCGATACATGTGGGCCCTACGTGTAACACTGGCGCTGCAGCACTGACGGTCCTGGCACAGCAGTGATGGTGGTCCTGGCGTGAAGGTCCTGGCGCCGTGCCGGGGACAGTCCTGGTGGCGATGGCGTGGCGGTCCTGGAGCGGGGAGGTGATGGTCCTGGTGTGAGGCGATGACGGTGCTGCCATGGGGGGGTGACAGTGCTGCCATGGGGGGGTGACGGTGCTGCCACCATGACAAGGATGCCGGTCCTGGTGCAACGGTGATGACGGTGCTTCTGTGACAGTGATGACGATGCTGGCAGCATGCACAGCACTGTAGGCCTGGGCTGGTATATTAGTCAATTCATGTCCGTTGCGTACGCACCTTATTGAGAGCAACAGTCATTGTAAGACAGTAATTCTGTGGCAGTGAATGTTGAGAGTATATCGACGAGGAGGGTGCTCACAGGTGAACTGGCAGGTGGAGAGAAGGGAAGGCCTCGGTATACTTTGAGGCGAGTGCGGTCCCAGCTACCGCCCGTCCGCTTTGGAAATGAGCTGGTTGTCGCCAAAGAAGAAGCTGATGCGGACAAGTGTGACTGTGAGGATGATGTCTATCCACGAACCCGGCGGTCTTTTCAAGGAGTGGGTCTCGATCGCTTTTTCCTGCACATTGAGTGAGTTTTGGTTGGTTGGGCGAGCGACGGAGGGAACCGAGCCGCATCAAGTTCCCTCTACTATTACAGATTTGGAGTTTGAACCCTTTTTTTAAATCACAAATAGAAAAACATCAACAGCATCATTTGACAATCGGACTTTTGGATTTGATGTGATAATATATGAACTATCTACCTGAAGTGTCACCTTGGTAAAAGGTGGACGAGTGGTTGCATCGGAAGGATCCCGGTCCAAAAACTGGGAGTTCACACTGTCACGCAGATTCACTGATTTGTCTGTATCTCCCCTCCTGCTGCTCTGGATATTATACAACTTTATACAAGACTTTATTTATATACATAGATCACACCCTGAAATTGTTACAGTACTGCGTTGAGAGATGCTTGTAGCCGAGACCATTTTAACCAACATTTGCATCTTCCCCTGTAATATCAGCAAGATCACAAAGCAACCACAAGGAAACTTCTTTATTTTTCTTGCGATCTATAATTGGGTAGTATATGGGTAATATATCCAAGCAAAGATCAGCTAGTTTGTTGTGGTGATCTTTTAAAAAACTGTATTTTGAAACACTCTAGTATTTAACACCCCATAATATAATACGGCATTTATGAGACAAAACTCCGAGAGTCTGGCACTTCTGTATCGTAGACCCATCTATCTTTGTTTAAGACGGACGGATGCCATGGTCCCGGCGCCGCCGCGGCCGTGACGGTGGTGCTGGCGTGACGGTCCTAGACTCCTGGCGCAGCGGCCGTCCTGGCGCTGGGAGGTGACGGTGCCGGTGCCACGGCAGCAATGGTCTTGGCGTGACGGTCCTGGCGCGGGGCGGTAACAGTCCCGGTGCCGTGGCAGTGATGCATTAGCAAGGTGTTGGCACGGCGGTGGCGATGGTGGTGCTGGTGTGGCTATCTTGGCGCAGTGGCGAGGACTGTTCCGGTGCGATAGTGGTGGCGATGGCGGTACTGGCATGACAGTCCTTGCGCGGCGGGGTGGCGGTGATGGTGGTGCTGTGGTGAGTCTGGTGACTGTCCTGGCGCAGCAGCGGGGACTGTTCCGGCGCGGCGGCGGTGGTGGCGGCGATGGCGGCATTGGTGTGACGGTTCTGGCGCGGCAGCGGCGATGGTGGTACTGGCGTGACTGTCCTGGAGTGGCAGCAGGGAGCGTCCTGGCACGGCGGTGGGGGCAGGTGGGGACAGTCCTAGCGCGGCAGCAGCGACGGTGCCAGTGGTGCAGCGTGACAGTCCTAGAGTCCTGGCACAGCAGGGGCAATGGTGGTCCTGGCGTGACCTGGCGCATGGCAGCGACAGTGCTGGTGCGAGGCGGTGACGACCTCTGCTGCACTTATGACCTGGAAGGATAAGTCAGCTTTGTATCCTCAACTGGAGTTACTCAACTTCTTTTTGAGGTTCAATGTGGGAGGGAAATGATAGCAAGTTACATAGAGTTGTTGTAAGACAGCCATTCTGTGGTTGTGGATGTTGAGAGCACGTTGACGAGGAGGGCACAGGTTCCAACAAGCGTGTGGGAACGGCAACTGAAAGTCCGGTCTAAGACCGGTTGCGGTCGGTTTTTGGGTGGTTCATCGGCACCTGGAATTGGGGATGGACCGCAACCGGGCATTCTGGGATCCGGGTGCAACCGCAACCGAAAGTCCGGTTGCCACCGGTCCAGTCCGGTCCGGTTCCGGTTTTTTTCCAGTCCTATGGACTGGACTTCAAAACACTAGCGAAGCTTGATCCCAGGCTGATAGATCAAGCTGCTTTAAAAATCCAGATCTTCCTCTATGATCTGATCAAACATGGCAGTGTGTTCTGTGGCATTCATGGAATGTAGCTGGGAAATGAGGTCTGATTGTGCTGTCTGGCTGGCGCTGTCTTCTGGCGCAATACTGGGGGCGGCTTCTGTCTCTGTTACCCTTGCTTTGGGTGGTGGTGGTCCTCGTCGTCCTGGCTTCCTACTGCACTGGTACGCTCGGTGGCCCACTTCCTTGCAGTAGAAGCATTTTCACTCGTCCATGAGCTTCTTCTTTTCTGCGATGGTCAGTGGCCCTCCTAGGCGATTGGTGTCAACCTCCACGGGGACAGGGATGTTGTTTCGGTTGGGCTGGGCTGGTGGGGTGGTCCTGGGGATGAAGCGGGGACGCGGTGTGAAGCGTGGGGGGTTGGGGTTTGGTCCCAGCATCGCCGTTTTCCAGGCCATCCTCTGGATCTCCTTGCATGCTGCTTCCTTCCATCCCTCGATCGTTGTGGGGACCGTGTCCCTGTCTAGGATTTTAAGCGCTATTCCTCGGCGCAGGCCTTTGGTGAAGAGGTCTAGCGTTCCTCGTTCATTTGGGGACCATCCTGATGCGAGGACGTAGTGGTCAAAGCTGGCGATGTACCCATCGATGTCATCTCCTTGCATGCGTAGCTCTGTGAGCTTTCTGTAGGCCTCTTGTTCTTTGGCCGTGTCAGTGAATGCTCTTTTGAAGCTGTCTTCGAATTCTGTCCACAGGACTTTGTCTGTTCGTGCGATGGGGTTAATCTGCCTGGCGACTTTGTTGTTGAGGGCTTTCATCTGGGCATCGCCCCAATCATCGACTTTTGGTCCTCTAATGTCACGCCCACCGAGTGAGCGTACCTCCACAGGCGAAGGAGGGGGCGTAGGCGACGC
>QLOS01003244.1:0-23196 GCA_003313725.1 Russula sp. MG48 | reverse complement strand
ACGGCTGCGGGTGTGCGTTGGGCGATCGGGAGGTGGGATAAGGTGCGGAAGGGATGGAGAGCCGATTGGGGCCGCGTCAGGGAGGCTGCCGAGCGGGACGTTCAGGTACTTGGCGACTTCAGTCGTCCCCTGCCTTGACTTGCTGATGATTGTATCGAACGCATACAGGCTGCTCTTGACGAGGCGCTCGAGAAGCAAGTTTTAATCGTACCCATGCAGGCGGCCGAGGGCATCGAAAGTATCGTCGTGAAACGCGAAGACGAGATCAGGCAGCTACGGAGGGAGGTCGACAAGCTGGGCGTCGTTGCTTCTGACACTCAAAACTTAGCAGATAGAGGCCCCAATACTACCTAGGGTAGATCGTTGGCTATTTTTGTGCCTGTGGATTATCTATAGTACGGTCTATTTACACAGGACAAATTATGTACTGAGTGAGGGTAGTGACGTGAGTCGCGCATATGTGATTTGTAGCGTTGGGGCTCGTTTGCCAACGTCCCAAAACATGCAAATGCTCCCGGGTGGACAGTGCGGAAGGGACAACTATAAGTAAGCGATGAGGACTAGATAGCAGGAGGTGAAGGTTGAGGCGTCATGGATTCGGGTACTAAGAAGGATGCTGGTGTGAGTAAAGCTCCGCACAAGGCGAGAAAAAACCCACGAGGGGGGAGCTGTGGTCGTGTTCCTTCCGAGAATACCCGACCAAGGAGAACCCCGACGCCCTCGAATACACCGAGTAGAATTCCGCAAGCGACAGCAGACCCAAATGCGGCTTTAGGACCACCTGAAATGTGATATATTAGTAAGAGATCAAGGTCGAAGGCACAACGCATCTTCGCGAATGACACCTCGCACAAAGAAAAAATAGGCAAGAGAAATGAGACTGACTGCGTGCTGCAAGGCAACCGCCCGTCATAAATCCGGATATGATGGCGTTCCATGCATCCTCCTTTTGCCGGTACCCCTTCACAGCGCAGTCAAATGTAGAGAACATGCCACCCCAAACGCCAAAGTTGCCGCCGGTGACAGGTGCACGGGCTTTGATGGTGGAAATGGAGCCAGCGAGACGCTCACCCTAAGTTCATGTAAATTCAGCATCATGAGCTCATAAGGTGAGAAGGTTCACAAACCCGCGGCGAGTTCCGTGCGCCTTTTATACCGTGCCAAATACCACCACCGACGGCACCCATGGCAAAGGCACCACCAAAGTCATTGAGGATCACCCAGGGACTACAAGCGGCTACGATTAGCGCTTTCGGGGGCGGTCAAAAGGCAAACGTACACACCAGGGATCCCGGGTGTGATCTGCATGTGCCATGGGAGAAAGGAGGTGAGTTTAATTGAAAATAAGAAGGGGAAACGGGTGTGCCTGACGTGGACGTGGAAGGTGGTGGATGGATCGGAGCAAAAGCCTGCTGATTAGGGCCGGCCAATAATCACGTGACTAAATGATACGCGTGATCGTGCCTTTACACGTGATGTGCGGTCACCCCGAAATGGGAGTCAACGGAACGGAACGCGAGGTCAGAAAGGTGGTTTATCTCCAACCACTATCATCTCATGTCTATGCGCCCATCGCCTGTCCATGCTCAACGCGCTTCCACCACCTCCTCTAGGTTGCGCAAACTTCCAGAAGTCTACGTTCTGGTTCCACGCTCCCCATACAATCTTGGCAAATCCGGAGCTATCGGCACTCACACTACTGACAGCTCCCACAACCCACTTACTCCACTACGCGCGCATAACATGTCAAGCGCGGGCTCTTCATTTGCAATCACTAAACGCAAACGACCCGAGGGAAAACTTGACGAAACAGAACAGCACGCCCCTGACACAAAGACGAAAAGACGAAAAGTTTCTGCTATGACGTCTAAGACTCAAGGTACCCAGAAGGAAGCGTCAAACGCGACTCCAGAATTTCCCAACGGCTTCTTCTACTGCCACCAGTGTAATAAGAAACGTGATTCTTCAGGTGAACTGGCGCTGGCCCTAATCACGCACATGGCCACCATTCTGAATCCCTTCCCTAGTTGGACTGTACTGTACTTATAAGACCAAGGCCCCTACTAATTCAGTAGCCCGTTGCAAGGCGAAGTATTGTAGATCATGTCTCAAGAATCGCTATGGCCAGGACCTAGACGAGATCAAAGACCGCGGCATCAATGCTGTATCCAAAGAGATTGTTGGGCATGATAAAGGGCAAGGTTACATTTTCAAGTGAGTGTGACCAGTTGTGTTTTATCGCCCACTGACTCCCTACCCTCCCTAGATGTCCACGCTGCCTTGGCAAGTGTAATTGCCGTGCGTGTCGGAAAGCCAAGGGTCTTGAGCCTACTGGGTATGTCTCAGTCCGCCTTGCGAATCCTTGCCCCTTACCTCTGTCTATTCTTAGCAACTTGACCTTGGTAGCGAAGAAAACTGGAGCTGACTCGGTCGCCGTTATGCTCGACGGTGACGTTAAGATGACTGGTATTCTCCCTGGCAAAGGCAGGCAAGTTTCACATGCCCCCAAGAAGCCCAAGCAACCCAAAGTACCCAACCTTGCATCCAGGACCACAGCCCCAAGGCCGAGAGTGCCCACTACTCGAAGGGCGAAACCTCTCCCCAAGGTTGTTTGGACGACCATACCAGTTCCACTGTCATTTACGCTCGACCGGGCGCTGCCGCGCATTGCGATCCGAGAGTTTGTTCTTCGATTCAGCAAGTTACTGGACATGTCTCGCACACACCTCGAAGAGCTGGAGGAAATTGGAGGGCGTCGGTCACATGAAGTTGACGAGGACGATTCTGACATAGAGCAAGATGTCGAAGTGGAGATGGGATGGGTAGGCGAGACATGCCTCCGAGCAATCCTCCTTGGGCTCCTCGGTTTAATCTTGGACAGTCAACCCGAACTTGGTGACAACCGGAGGAAGAAGGCCATCCAGGACGCAATGCAAGAGATCAAGGCGTCCCGTGCTAACTTGAGCCGCATGTGGGGTGCACTTGCGAGTCTGCGCGCCGAGCTCGAGAAGATGGACAACCAGCGGATATTCCCAGATCCACTTCCTCCTCCCCAGCACACGAGAATGCGCACTACACGCAGCGGGGCATTGAACAGCGTCGGGGTGAATGTCACGACCACCGCACAACTCGTCCCTGTCGTGTTCCCTCTGATCGAAATGGTGATGGACATTCAAGCTGTGCGTGACGAACTTGACGAAGGTGTTAAGGAGGTAAAAGAGCGTGTAAAAGAGGAGAAAGAACGAGCGAAGGCTATCCGCGAGCAATGGGAGGGGACGAAGAAAAACAACAACTCGGTACGGCTTCTCTCCAGTGGTCCCGACAACCGAACTGAGGTGTGAGCTTGCACTTTGTAGGACAAGGCAGCCCGAACAGAGTACAAGCGCAGCTTAAATGCGCTCGAGCAGGCCCAACGTGTTTCGCTGCACGCCCATGCCTCGCGCTTCGCCCCACTGGGCCTCGACCATGAGCGCCGAATATACTTTGCGCTCACTCCAAGCGTAGCCGAGCGCGAGGCAGCCCAGGCGCTCCTGGCCGGCGACACAAGCAAAGGCGGCAAAGCGCATGGCCGCGCGATTGTCAGCGCAGAGGAGCGCAGCGCATTGCGACGCTGGGGGTGGTTCGTCGCCGTCTGGGGGAAGAAACCCGCCGATGGACTACTCGTGCCCGCTGACGAAGATGAGGATGGCGACGTCGAACGCTGGTGGGGACTCTGGCAGCCGGACGAGATCCGCAAGCTTGCAGATTGGATCGCGATCAAGAACGGGATCGCGGGGGAGGGGCAGCCGACCAATGGCGATGGCGGAGACGTGCTGGACGCGTCTGCTCCGGACGGACGGCTGCTCCCAACTGCAAGGAGTAGCAGCTCGCTGAAGACTAGCAGTCACGACTCGCGCTCTGGTGCTACGTCGAGCAATCTGACGCCGCTTTCCGACGAAGATGATTCTGCACCCAATTCGTCCTTGTCGTCCATCTCGGAGGCTGACTCGGACAGAGAGCTGGACAACAGCAAGGTGGAAGGGCGGGTGGCCGAAGGTGGCCGCCCTCTTCCTACACATAACGAGCTCAAGACACTCGTCCGTGCCCTGATGGAGTACGCAGAAGTGCTCGACTGGCGAGTGTGGCGAATGCAAGAGGAGCCTAGGCGAGACGGGAAAGACAACGGAGCAGTCAAAGAGAAGACCAAGGCAATTGAGGGCAAGATTAGAACAGTCTCTCCTGCGAATTTTTATGGACCTGCGGCGTGATGAGAACGACGGGGTCTGCGGTCCTAAACAGAGATCCTGCCTAATTAACTTAATCTTCTTTGTTCGCTTTCATTTGTCGAGCTAATTTCTCTCTGAAATATCCATACACACGATAGACTATATTGAGGCTTCATTATATATAATTTGTTAAACGTTGACGTTGAGAGTATTGCTATATGTCCGGGTTCTGTCGCGCAAGAACGGACACAAACTCTTCTTTGCCTATCTCGCGCACGACGCACTTTGATAGGCGCTGCGCGATCAGCGTGGCTAGAACGTGTTTACACTGCGGATATGTCTCCTGTCGTACCAAGGAAAGAAGGGAAAGAACCGAGCAGGAACACGCACCGTAATCTGGGAGTGGGATATCAATACGGCGTAGGCAAAAGCTGGGCACGTGCAGAAGGACGGGACGAGACAGGATTTGTGCAGGCTCGGAAAGACGGTGTAAGAGCCGGTCATCCCGAGGACGCAAAAGTGGCTTCGGCCCCAGGGCGAAATATATTTGATGACTTGGGAAAACGCGGGGGGCAGATTCAGCTGAGTGTAGGACTCGTGGAGTTGATAGGGCTTCCCTTACCACAGTCTCTATCAATGAGGTCTAGGGCGGCCAGCAAAAGTTGTTCGGAGAAGAGAACGCTCAGTTTTTCAACTGCTTCATCTGAGACTAAATCAACGCTGGATGAGCTTGATTGAGTTGCGTGGAGGATGAGGGGTGGTGTGTACGGCTTCCGGGTTCAATTGTCTCCAATATCGCTTGGAATATGCTGTATATGTCTACAGGTTCCATGGCGTAGAAATCCGCTCATCGGAGAGGAGATTTGGGATGCAGAGGGATGAGATGGACAACGAAGGAAGGCCGATAGCCAGATCTGGACCCTAATAATAATCGCCGAATTCGGTCCCGATGCAAGATACCACTGTCTCTTCCTATGCCATCACAGCAATATCTCATTGTATTTGCGCAAGCCCATGAAGATTTCCGTGTCCCAGAATTGCGATCCATCGCGGAGCTCCATGATTTCTCACTTAGCGTAACGGACGATTTCGACCCGTCGCGACCATTCGGCGTCCTCGCTCTGGAACAGGAGGTGCACGTGCGATTGCTTGCGAGGAGATGCATATTGATAAAGTAGGCGGCCTGTTGAATCTACCACAGAGCTGATCGATGTTGACACACGGCCCACGTGTGGCAAAAGATCCGTGTACGAGTTGTACGCCAGGGGTCACACCTATGAAGAGCTGCACGAACGAAACAGATCCTCGCGGCATCTATGGGATAAGTATATCCCAAACACATCCTTCAAGTTCTCCGTGAACGGCTACAACCACTCTATCTCAAAGGCGCGACAACGCCAAGTCATCGAAGATTTCGCATATATGGAACTTATGGGCAGAATCGACCTCATAAGCCCAGAGATCACTATGGGCTGTTTCGAAGAATGTGCGTGCTCCCGAGACTACAATGTGACGTTCGATGGCTAAAGCTAATCCCAATGCGACTAAACAGACAGAGACGTCCAGGACACCACTCGGCAGAGGGGTGAAGATACCAGTGATCTTCGCGAGATATTCTTTGGCAGGTTGGTGCGCAGAGGCTGCCGGTCACGTCTTTTGACCTTTCTGATCAACTTGCTATGCTTGTAAAGTTAGAAGAAGGCAGTGCGCGTCCGCTGATCAAAATGTTCGACGTTAAAAAAAGGCAATACTTTGGTAATACAAGCATGGAAGCTGAAATATCTCTTCTCATGGCAAACCAGACGTTGGTAATTGTCACCCTATCTGTCATCTTGTCGCTTCTTCGTTGATGCGCCACATGACAGGCCTCACCAGGAAAGTTAATCTATGACCCATTTATAGGTACAGGCAGTATGGCCTATGTACGGTATCGACACCTTGTCTCATCATATCCGTCATCGGTGATATCGCAATGACAGACAACTGCTCATTTTGGGGCGTTTGTATTTGGTTCGGACATCGATGGCCGACAAATGCGAGGGAAAGGTGAGTCACCCCATCGAAAATGCGACTCTCAGTGACGTGCTTGCAGAGGCGCAACCGGGCATCATGCGCGCTGCAGCTCAGTATGGTGTCCAACAGCGCATCTTGGACTTGTGCACCTTCGATATCACACGAAATCCCTGGCGATGCGGCGGGCTCTTCGACGCCATCATCACTGATCCTCCCTGTAAGTCCGTTTCTCCAGAGATGCAATAGCCACAACTCCAGGCAGAACGCTGATCCCCAATAGATGGCGTCCGAGCAGGCGCAAAGCGTCTTGGCCGTAAAAAAGAGCGGGCGGCTGATTCCTCTGTTCCTCCACGATCACGCGCGTGCGTACGTACTCCCATGTCAAAACAGTCTTCCGACATGGTTTCCACCTTCTAGGGATGACCAGCCGTATGTACCACCCACCAAACCGTACGAGCTGTCTGCACTTGCAGTCGACCTCGTCTCCCTCGCAAGGTATCTCCTAAAGCCTGGCGGACGCCTGGTCTTCTTTTTGCCAACCGTGATGGATGAGTACAAGGAGCTCGATCTGGACAGCATGCTCTGTGACGGCATGGAGGTCATTGCGAACTCGTTGCAGGACTTTGGCGCGTGGGGTCGGCGGGTACGTACCTACCCGTACCCCCTCACTGTCTGTATTACGCTTACTATCTGATCGATTGCGGTTCTCAGTTGATTACGATCCGCAAAGTGACGTCCCAGTCGTACCCGCCTCCGACGTTCGAGTCGCAAACGGCGCCGCCCAGCGGCGAAGGAGAAATGGGAAATGCCCCGTCATCGCCGCCAACCCACATTCCCGCTCACCGCGACTTTCGAGAGAAGTACTTCCAGGGCTTCAAGAAGCCGTCCGATGCTTGAAGGCTTTGAACGCCGACTGATCCAATATCGTGTACTTGAGTACATACAATAGGTGCAGGCCGCCTAGAATCCTCTTAGACGGAGTTCCTGTCCCAATACTAGTTTTCGGAAGCGGGAAGGAAACGGAAAGAAAACTCGGAAGATCGATTTGATGAACGAGTCTTGTCTTTGCACCCTGCAGCCCGCGGCACCTATAATACTACCGCGATACATATACGCGCAGGCGTTGTGGTCATGACTGGTCGTTGACTGGACCCCACGAAGAACCGGGTCTGGATTACACGCCTTGCGCCCAGAAGCACCACCACTGGCTGGCGGCTTCTCGATAGGTATCTGCGCTTGTGCCTGGCCGCATCTCATGGTCAAGGGTCTGTCGAGATTCACGCCTACGGCAGGACAACATGTTTGAAGGCAAACCTCTCTGGGAAGTCCCCGCCTGCTCCGAATTAATGACACCAGCGACTCTTACAAGCGACAGCATCATATGTGTGGGATTAGATACAGCCACTTCAAGCGGTGATGAGGTAAACAGCAGGGGTTTTTGGCATGAAATGGGAGGGAAATAGATAAAGGGGTATATAGATGATGCAGGCCTAGAAAACAACACCTCTCGCCTCCGTCGGCTGCTCTTCTCGTTGCTTTGGCGATGGAGACGTCACTGACTTGCTCATGTCCATGCTCGGTGCTCTATGCTCCTCGTTCATCTGCACGTCCAGTTCGCGCCGTGCCTGCCTGCCACGGAAGAAGAACACGAGCATGGAGACGGCGAATACCCATATCCCGTTGAACACGATCGCACGGTGCATGTCTAGGGGTGGGTTTGCGGCGCGGGAGCCGCGGAGAGCATTTTGCACTGTGGAGACGAAAGGAAGAAAATAAAGGTCAGCGGCGTGAGAAGGTCGATGATGTCAGTAGAGAGCGGTGCTGACCTAGAACGAAGATGACACATAACAGATTTCCGCTACAGAAAAAGAAGCAAAGGAAGATCGGTTTTAGCGGGGCACTTTAGCCGAACAAAGAGGGTGCGCACAAGAGCCATAATACTGCGGAGCTCCCATCCGGATTCCTCGTCAGCTCGACGCCGAGCTCGACTCCGACTGGTAGAAGCGTTATCGAGCCCACCCCAATAATGGAAAAAATGGCATAGAGCGCCACGGTGTTATGTGGCTTCACTACAAACGCGCGCGGGCTAGATGAATTGTGCAAGCGGAAAAGGGAGAAGGGGCGTCCTTACCGGCCCAGATGAGAGATAACCAAGCTGCTCCGATGATTGGGCACAAGATGCGCACGGTGAGCCCCAGGTGATGAGTCAAGACGCGATCAAAGACTGGTGATGTAGCTATAGCGGCCAGGATGCCTGACAGAAGCAGGGCTGCGCCCATAATACCAGCAGTGTTATCTGAGTAACCATAGGGAGCCTAGGCGGACGAGATACGATCAGTGTCACGTAGAGCACAAGCTGTAAAGGGTGCATACGAGCCACTGAGAACTCAGGATTGAAAATGTGGTGACGCTGGTGACGTGGATGAGAAACGGAGGAAGACAATGAAGGCCAAAGAGAAGACTGACGCCGAAAGGAGTGCCGAGAACACAGAAACGAGAATGGCGAAATCGAATCGTTCGCGCAATGTCATGTATGTCTCGGGAGGGCATTTTAACCCTGCCGCCGCCCGAATGAGCGAGACGATGGACGGCGACGGAATGCGAGAGCCAGAATAAGCTGAGCGAAGACAGCCTTCAGCCCACGGAACTGTTCTGAATGTGAAAACGTCACGTACAAGGGGGAGTCGGCGGTGCCTCGAGAATAAGGAAGGCTAAGGGGACGACCACAGTCGACATGATAGCTAATACAAGGATCTTGGGTATTGAATATCATGTTAGCATGCTCGCTACGAAAGGGTATATTGAACCTGCACTTACGGACTTGCGCGTATCCGAGAAGATGGGTGAGAGAAGTTGTCCTATAGCACCCCCAATCGGATTTGCTGCCGCAAGAACAAGTCAGTTGTGGGGGGTTACTATTTCGTAAAGTTCTCTACCAATCGAGATGATCATTGTCGCGGTTGTACGACTCTTCAAATCAAACCACCGTTCTGAATATTTTGGGGCCAAAATCTGATATACTGGTTGCGCGACGGCAGAAAGCGCCTGAGGAGGCATGAGACAAAGGACAGAGAACAGCGTTTCGCGGTGCTTTCTCACCTGGCCGATAATGATGAGAGCATAGGCCCCACCCTTGGGCAACGATCGAGCAGTTCCTGCGTACCGGACCCATGCTGACAATAGGATTGCGACCGCGGCAATGTCACACTGCACAAGAGGAATGAGAGGGTGCCCTGCGTGGATGAGATATAAGCCCTACACATCTCCTCACTCCATACCGTTTGGTAATTATAGGCGTGAAGACGGCTGTGGGAATGTATACACATGAAACGATGTTGCCTAACCAGTTCACTTGGTCCAAAGTGAATCCGAAATCACGGACGACTGACAGATAGGTCAGTAATCTCTGGGGGAAAACCTAAGCAAAGCGCCGTACCATTGTTGGATATGGGGCCAAACCAAGGTCCGCTGGCCGCACTGACGGCTTCTAGGATAAACTGCCCATACGTCTCGCCATCCTGCCAAGTATTGTGGGCAGGAAAAATTTTTACTCACCATAGCAAACACTCCAATCCATCGCCGCTTGTACAGTCGATAAGGCGCTGCGGTTGTTGACATCGCTGTACCAGTAGTATAGGAGGCGGGGAGAGTAGCCTCACGAGAGAGGGCATTTATGTGCACCTGAGAATCAGAGAAGCTGTCCTTCGAATCTGGGATTACCTCCATTTCTAGGGCGGATTGAGGCACCATGGGGCTGTCGAGAAAGACCGCTATTACCGAGGGAGTGGGGAAATTGAACAGGAGATTCCATCCATATTCGGTTACCGCGGCTAGGCGACTACGGTTAATACGTTGTTACCGTTTTGTTACATAATAGGTTGTGCCTGAGTGTCAGTCTCGGAATCTGATCTTATCTGTATTAGTCAGCGATCCCATTTGCCCTTCTGCCTTGGTCATTACACTTTTCTCTCCAATGAGCGAATATTGGGTCTCGAAGAAACGCTATTTCTGCAAATATTGCGACGTTTATATTGCGGACGATGTCCCTTCGCGACAACATCACGAGAACGGCCTTCGACATAAAGGCAACGTCGAACGTTTCGTTCGTGGCCTCTACAAAGCAGGCGAGAAACGTAAGAAGGATGCCGATGAGGAGAAGAGGGAGATGATGAGAATAGAGCAGGTGCGTCCTCGCCCTTCTTTTTCCCTCATCACGCTTTGTCTGATGGCCCATCGCAAAGGCTGCCAATGCAGCATTCGCTCAGGATGTTGGAGCGGGTCGAGCGCAGTACACAGCCGCAACGAGTTCCTCCTCTCCTGCGGCCACGTCTTCCAGCCGAATGCCCAGAAAATCTGGTGGAATTTCGGATTACTCTACCCCAGAGTCACTAGGTTACACGGATCCGGATATAGAGCGCGCCCGCGCGGAGGCGGAGCGTCGCAGGACGCAGGGACTCGTTGGCGAGTGGCAGTTTGTAGAGTCAACTCCTACAGAACCTCCCTCTGGGACAGGAGAAGAAACAATACAAAATGGAGGGGACACGCCGGACGTTGCGGATCATCCGGAGACGAGCAACAAACGCACTGCGCCAGACCCCGAAGAGGATGACGAAGGACGCTGGAAGCTACGGAAGAAGACTGCCACAGTAGGCCTTGGGGAAATTTACGACCCCGGCATCATTGCGATCAAGACAAAAACGAAAGTGGAAGTCAAAGGAGAGGAAGCAGCCGGCCAAGACAAGCAGTCCCCCTCAGCAGCTGGCGACGCCAAGGCTACCGCAGTGCCCAAGTGGGCCCCAGTCAAATGGAAAAAAGCGGGCGAGCCGGCGGACAACAGAGATGGTGCAACGAGTTCTGCACCAGCGGGTGACACTGCGTCTACAGAGATAGCAACAAAAGCTGCCCCAGATCCTCCAAACGCGGACGAGGACGTGAAACCTATATTAGCCCCCGCCGTTGATATGTCGGTGAAAAAGGAACCTTCACTTGCCAAAGTCGAAGAGGCAGTCACACCTGGAGAAACTGGCCCGTCTCAAGGCAGCTTATTCCGCAAGCGCAAGGCACCCATCGGTGGGGGCGTGAGTAGTCGGGAGCGACGGTTTTAGACATCCTGGTAGTTTCCATTTCTTTGCAGTAAGCAGTCCTTCGTCGGGGACAAATCGTCTGGTTTGCGCATCTTACTTTCGCAGTAGCGACCAATGAACTGAAGGCTATTAAAGCGATACCCCGCCATATCAATGCCTATTGGTTTGCAATGAGAATTACAGACACTGGACGCTGGTCTATAGTACAGTATGATTGTGCGCGCGTTTCTGATCGGGGTGTACACAGCAATAGCCTATAGGCACAGCTTGCTGCTTATTAGCCCACGATACAGCTCAGACCTAAGACACCGAAGCATAGCGATAGGTATTTTACATTCGCATCCAACATGTACGCGTATTTGAGACCATGGTAGTGGTTGTCGTTGTCGCTGCGTGCCGAGTCAGGCAGAGTTAGGTTACGTTCTTGCTGACTCGGAGTCGGAGACACGGAGCCCAGTCACCGCCTCGGTGACTCGTCCGCTCTCTTCATATACAACTCGTCCGTACTTGGCAACTTCTGTGTAGAATCCTACATTTGAATCACTCCACAGCTCGGAAGAAGGCAGCATGGTCCAGGATAACTTGAACTTGAAGCCCGCATCTCCCTCCCTGACTCAAGTGGAGGCACCCCCAATCACCACTGCTGTTGCGTCTGCATCTGCACTTGCAGAAGATAAAGGGCCAGTACCACTATCCTTTCCGTCCATTCTTCGTAACTTCGGATTGGCTACTCGCTATGCTCACCTTGTTGAACCAACACGATCGCCATCCGCTCTCAGCCCCGTCCAGTCTAAGAAGGTCTGGCGCCGGAATGATAACGAGGGCAAGCGTTGGGTACGACGACGGGAGAATGGTGGGTCTCGTTCCACAATCCACGCGCCATTGACACCATGAGCAAACCGCTTCGGTGCTCAACGAATGTGCAGCTCGCTTCACGGACAATCCACACATCGCAACGCCATCGAAGCGCGATCTCGAGCTTTCCCCACCGGCCCTCCACGCTACATTTCCCATCCCGCTCCCGCCGTACCTCCCGCGCAGCGCGCCGCTCCCCGCCACCGTTCCTCCCGCGCCGGATGCCAAGGCGAGCAATGCGGGGCAGTTCAGCCTCTCGCTGCGCGGCATGCGCAAGGCTCTTCGGCGCTCCGGCGCTCGCACGCAGGCGCTTGTGCGTGGTGTCGAGGACGAGTTGATGCGCTGGCTGGGTGAAGTCGAGGTCGTGCTGAACCCGGGCGGGGAGCCGCAGGGATGCCGGTTCCCCGGGCGTGCCGTCGCAGGCGAGGAGGGCATCCGCGAGGTTGAACGCAGCCCGCAGCGGCTCGTCTGGTGGATAGAGGACGACGCGTGGGCGCGGTACGTCGTGCACTGCTGCGCGCGGTACCACAACATCGTCAGCTTCAGTACGTCCGTGTCGAGCTGCTTGGGGGGCCGATGTAGATGCGCCGTGTGCTGATTACGGGGGGGCGCCATCGTGGTTGCTGTTGTTTCCAGGTAAAGACACCACTACCCACCGCCTTACGCATATCTTGCGCCCGAACGCGACGCGACCGGACCTGGCCACGCGCATGGCGCTCGCGACGCCACCCACCACCGACGTCGACCTTTCCTCGCTCTCGCTGGACGAATCCGATGTGCCCTCGGCACTGTCCGACATCCAATCGATCGACGGAGGCTCTGATGCCCTCTCAGAATCGGACTTTGCGTCGGACGGCGCTGAGCTCCTGGTGCGCGGTCAGCGAGCGACGGCCTCACTCTCGGACATCGCATCGGATGTGGACGCCGACGCGGAAACCGGCTCCGCGGTTGGCGATGGCGGCGGGGATAGCGATCTCGAGCAAGCGGCTGAAGTGGTGCCCTTAGCGATCGACGACGAGACGCCCCGGCCACCGCTCCGCGCGCGCGTCGCAGTCTGGGATCGTCATCACCGTGCACGCTCAGGGTCATCTCCCTCCCGTTCCCCTGCGCGCAGAAAGCCTCCTCGGCCTTCGGGCAGGGTGATGACGACAGCGAAGAACCTTCTGAACCGCGATAGGGACGGAAGGGTCAGCTTCTACGATTATCTCTTCAAATGATTTTTCTTTCTTTTTTTTTTCACTTGCACATCAATAGGGTTTATATATCTTTCTGCTTCCGCTCCGCTAAAAGCGGTGTACCATCATGCGTGCGTCGTTGATTCTCGCACAGCTAGGTTAGACTGGAGACGCAACGGAGTTTGGTTCGATGGACGATCTGCACTCGTTACAGGGGTGCTGGTGCTCCAATTCTCCGCCTATCCCCATCACATGCGTCCTGGCAGACAATCTATGCTTTCTCAGTTTTTCCCAATATATCTCGTTCCTTGCCGTATATTAACCGGGTCGATGGACTTCTCTCGTAAGATGCCACATGCTCGAGACATTAATCACAGCCAACATGTTTCCATAGAGTGATACGTGTCCGATCAAGTTTGTTTATCATGGCGGTCGTCACACGTAGTACTGAAAGAAATATACCCCTAACGGCGTACCCATAATGGTCCCCCCTTTCCCCCCAATCCATTAACGTACGCCTCGGAGCTACTACGGTAACCAATCAATTACTGTCGCTGTTTCTATCTATCTTTCTTCAAGTTGGGAACCCTGTCCACTTCGTAAAGACTGAACTCCCCTCGACGAAGTCCTGAGGTTTAGTGGCCATAACTGGTTGGAGGTACGGGGATATGAGTGGACTTCAGTGAGCATCGACCCCAAGTGTCAGTCCTGAAAGATGATGGGGGGGTACTGGTTGAGCGGGGCAGAGTGGCATGAATGCCTTCTTTTCGAGGCAATGCTCCGAGTCCGTGGACCCGGGCCTTAGTCCATGGTAACTGATACTAGTAACTGGTGTCCGAGTCAGCCTGTTGTAGTGGTCCTGTCGATGTGAATAAGGCCGTCAGCAGCCTGAGATGATCCAACGAACACGGTCGTGTCGGATACTGCTTAGGTGTTGCCAGGGAATTTGATTGGCCCACCGTGACTAGGTGAGAACTGTACTCAACACAATATAGCTGCCAGTGTCAGCGTTCGGCGCAAATGAAACGAAAAAAGGCCACCGGTCAATGCATCATAGAACAATAGGAAAAAGCAGAGATATTGATTTCTCGTACTAGTATACGGACTTAGATTTCATCCCATGCGTTCAATGCCGTACGACAGACTCGGATGACTTAGAAAAAAGTCAAACATTATGATAACCATCACTTTCCAGAGTGTGTCGGGTGGTAGGTTGAATATCCATACGGCATTTACCAGACCGCCAGGGTCACTTTCAATTGAGTCACAACAAACAGAGCGCGTCTTACTGCATTGGCCTGAATGGTGCGATCTCACCAGGGTCTCATGAGAACAACCCGCTATATTGAACAGTGCTATTCAACCCAGTTTCCGAAGAGAATGAGTACTTAGGGGTAACCGAATGCCGTACCCTGTTGAATGACAGATGTAGGGCTTTGCACGTGATGTGGCGGAGCACTCATGGCGCGGCCTTGAGCATATCTGCCATCTTCTCCGCAACGGCGACAACAACGGCAGCAGGGTGGCCGCTCACTTGTGAAGGGAAGACGGAGGCATCGCAAACACGAAGGCCTTGCACGCCATGGACTCTAAGCGATGCATCGACCACCCCTGTTTCTGGGGAGGGTCCAATACGCGCGCTTGACGTCTACAGATTCCGCATAATGATAGTCAAGTGGGACGGAACCATGAAAGTATGTGTGGCCTTACTGGATGAAAGATCGTGAGCCCATGGTCGCGAATAAAGGCTTTCAGCTCATCGTTAGTGATCTGAAAGATACTTATTGTCACAAAGCTGCTTCTTCCTGAGAACAGGACACAAACCTGGTCAGGATCCGCGTCGCCAGGCCAGAAAAGATCATTTTGGTCCGTAGAATGTGGTTTCACGTCCACAATATTTTTCATGCTCTCTGTCCGTGCAAGTCTTAGGGCGAAACGGAGACCCTTCATAGCGACATTGTAGTCATTTTCGGACTCGAACAATCTACCATCAGTCTACAGTCAGCACAAGCACATTGCTAGGGTGAGTGAAACGACTTTAGATCAATATCTGGCTTATCATAGATGCTTGATGACTTCAAAGTAACAGTGCCTGAGCCCTCGGGTTTAAGGACGATGGCACCCTGCAGGAAATACTGACTCAAAAGAACGATGGATTAACCAGTCTACTCACAACCGTCACGCCGTGCACACCTCGCGGAGGAGGAGAGCTCAAGTCTCCAGTAATGCATGGGAACCACAACACCTCGATATCAGGTGAATTTGGACCAGCAGTGAAATCACGGATTTCGGGTTCATTGCCAGCAAGTTTGCCATCAAATCGAATGCTGTAGAAGATGCGCTCATGAACCCGTCACAGTCAAGAGCATCAAGTAGTGATGGACATGTACCTCTTGTCATCTGAGCGGATGAAAGCTGCGCCAGGTACCGCAAGAGCAGACATGGGGCCTCTACCGTTCACAAGCCACTTGAATAGGGCCAAAAGCCCAGAGACAGGATGATTAAGGTAGTCCAGAGTCCAGCCTTCTTTGGCCCTAATAGTCACTGGTCCGCTTGTAACATGCTGAAAGGGACAAGCTCGGGTTGGCACCTGCGAAACAGCCTCGTCTGCGACCCGGAAGACTCACATCATGGAGTTTCTTGCCCACTTGAGAAAGGTCCTTAACCACGGGAACGCCTGCCCTCTCAAGATCCTCCTTCGGACCCAATCCCGACACTTGGAGTAAATGGGGGGTGCCCACCGCACCGTTGCAAATGATAACCTCCTTCTTCGCCTTGACGCGGTATTTCTTTGCGGAAGCTGACTTCGAAAGCTGGACACCGATGGCCCGCGGTCCGTTCGGGGAACCCTCAAAGAGGACTTTTTCAGCAGTTGTGTGGACGGCAACAGTCAGGTTAGGTCGTTGCAGTACGGACGGCGACAAGTAAGCTTTTGCGACGGAGTGACCTGAGAAAACCATAGGACTAATCCGTCACCAATAGCACATGAGTGCCGAACACGTACGTTGGCCTCTTCCGTCAAGGGTAGAGGTGAAAGATGAGGCACCCAAGCACCCCTGAGGAGAGTTGAAATCCCTGACGAATCTGTTAAACGCGCAAGTCACACGACGGCGGTTGAGGAACACATGCCCAATTGGCTTCACACCCAGCTCCACGCAAGCATCAATGATAGCCTTGTTGACCGGCTGTTGATGGAAGGAAGAGAAGATTAGCCGGTACATCATCAATCTACCTCAGACATACCCCTGATTCATCTGGTAATCCCGTCTTCCAAGGCCCGGAACGTCCGTGGTTCTCAGGTACAATTTCAGGGTACGCAGAATGAGGCGTAAAACATTCCGACTTTTCAAAGTATCTTGACCCGCCGAATGAGAAGACGAACGCGATGGTGACTCGCGAAACACATACGGAAGTAGCTCCTTGTAACTCCATCCTGTAGCCCCCAATCTTACCCACTGCTCAAAGTCTGAAAGGCAGCAAGGGAGTTTGAGAAATTGTAAGAGCGACAAAAAGACAAACCTTCCGAAGAGCAACGTTGGTAAATCAGAGCATTGATGGAGCTGCATAGGTTTGAGCGTGCGCCTTACGTCTGGGGTGCGGAGGGTTACCTAGTGCCACCGACCACCTTCCCGCGAGGGATAGCTATTTTTCGGTCGGCCCCTCGGGATTGTGGTCTTTTTAGAGGGGTGTTAGAGGAAATCAAGGTAAGAGCACAGTAAGCGTACACCGAGGAGAAATTCCAGTCGATGGGCGTCCTCAGGGCTTTCGGCCAGCCAAGAGGGATCTTTGTGGAGATCTCGCGTTCGTGGCTGCTTGTGGACGATAAGTGATTTACTAGGTTAAAGGCAAGGATACAGACGGTCCGCCGGCTTCGACAAGCAAGACAGAAACCGCTGGAGTCTCGGTGATTCGGGAAGCGACGACGCAGCCAGCGGTTCCTGCATAGGAGACAAACCAGAAGTTAGACAATAGGGATCATGGACATTCAAACGTTCAACAATTACCCGCGCCAATGACAACATAGTCGTATTCTCTCCACTCTTCGGCGTCAAGGGGAGCAGCGAACTTCGCAGGATCGGAGATATATGAATGTGACGAGCCCATGATTGGAGTTCCTTTGATAGTGACTACCTGTGACTACCTAATGAGCTGCACACGCTTCTGAGCTCAAAAACGTGCCGCTCGTAATTCTACATAAATTAAATTTCTGTCCGCCAGAGTTCTTCCAAAAGCGTAAAATAAGAATACAGTGCTGGGTGGCAGTCTGGGGTAAAGAGGCTTTGCATCAACGGCATAGAATTTCTACTGCAATTTGTCACTCAGTTGTCACGAAACGCGATGCCCTTGGTGATGGCACGAATGAAACGACGTGAAACGAACGAACTGAGGAAAGTCCACTTGAGGCGATTTGGTGAGTGATTGCCGCGGCACAAGCACGGTCGAACCGCGGCTTAGGCACCAAGGCCGCGGGCCCGGCGCAGTGACTACGGACGGCAGTTCAGTTTTGCTCTCCACCGACCAGCATGTAGCCGGAGGGTCGCATCACGTACGACTACAGTACACTTTTTCATAATGCATGGCTCGATAATGCATAAGTTGCGTAATGCATCACTTTACAACGGATCCCAACTTGGGACATAGGAAAAGGGTTACATTTTTGCATAGTACATATTACAAGGTGGCATTTGTGCATTTGTAGAACCCATATAATCGAGAGTGGCCATTGGGTAGACCAGGGTGGACAAGGCCACGCTCCTCCGCACGCCCGTCTCCGTCGAGACTTGCTCATCCTGGCCAGCGCTGCCAGTGTACCTTGCTTAGTAATCACTCTCGTGCCCTCGCCGTGTCACTCGCTTGTGAACTTCGACCCACTTCACCTGTGTCGAGTTGTCCGCACGCCAATCCTTTCCCCTCTGGAACCTGCTCAACCCGGTCGTGTCAAGCATTCTCACCTAGCAGCCTATTTCCTCCCCCTTTTATGTGTCTATCCTTAATTTTATGGACCTTGATTCGCTTTACCTGAACCACTGGCTCCCTCCTTGCCATGTTACTGCTACAAAATTCCACATTCCCTTGTCTCTGCTTTGATCTAACCTACCTATGTCTGACAGTCACCACTCGCCAAGCCTTTCATACCCCTTCACCCCTTCCTCACCATGCAGGTGCAGCTCCAGGCAATGAATCAGGTTCTGATGGCAACGAAGAGAAGGAAACACTCTTGGGACATCAAGCTGCGATCCATATTTTCCAGCAACTTGAGGGCTATTGCCTTGAGGCAGGTGGGGAACATGTCCTTGAGTGGTTGCACAAGCTTCATTGCTTCCGAGTCCAGCTGAGAAGGGAGGATATGCAGAGCGTGAAGCAGAAGACGCTGGAAGACATGTGGGGCAAGTGAGCTGCAAGGCTGTGTCACAATATGTAACAATTCTCGTTAGTGCATAGAATTGATAATGCATGGGTTTGAGGGGGCTCCCGACTGTATGCATTATGAAAGAAAATGTACTGTACTATGTTCTCACGGGTCTTCTCATCTCAAAAGTCGATAAAGTAATGCAATACTTTGCCTAGATGTGACATCCTGAAAAGGGCACTTGAGTCTTGGACTCATTTAAGAATTCCAGTACCGAATCCCCACTGCACGAAGATGGAGCCGATGTCGGGCCCTGACTGTTGATCTGCATTGATGCAGGCGACGCGCCAGGCAATATACAGTGCCCAGGGCCTCCACTGTCTCGGGTCGAAATAATTGCTCACCACGTCCTCATTCATGATATAAAGGTTGTCCTTATGCCTAGGGTCAACTCAAAAAGTAGTGTGAAGGCGCCAGAACTGAGCAACTGGGATACCATCACCGTGACTGGCAGTTGGACGTTCCTTGACAGTAACATCTAGGACGTGCTATGGACACACCAGGAGCGGGGAACAGTATTGCACGCGAGGTCAGGAACTGAAAGTCGTGCCAGCTCATCGATTCGAGCTGTCCTGTAGCGAGTCGGCCCAGCTGGCCCCGACTTGGAGGATCTGCCGTTGATCGCACCCGGGCCCGGTCCGCGAGGTTCATCACTTTTATCTTCCCACGCTATATGGACTTTGCACTTGGCACACTGGCAGGCATACCTACCACGTCTTCTACTGCATGTTACTTTCGATAACACGCCTTGAATTGCTCGCTTGAACGCAGCTACTGACTTTGATTTTCCGCGGCCCACACTTCACCTTGGTGTGTTGGTTTACTCGCCACGGACCATTGACAGTCAATCAGGCTACGCTCTCATCACCGCAGAATTCCGTACATCTCTCAGGTTTACAGGGGCTCCATCTGTTCATGTTTTCTACTAGTCTCACCCATCAAGTTTGTCTATGCCATCGTCACTCTCGCTTACACGGGATTCTGTCTAGAATATCGGATTCGACTTCTTCCTTCCAGGAATACGGATGTGCTTTGTTATTTTTACACAGTTCGCATCCGACTCATCCCACAAGATAAATTGTCAGATACGGATCGGCTTGACTCTCCTTCAGTTCAAATGAAGAGAATGCCGTTCCCTATCGCATCACTGGCACTGCTTATTTCAGAAGGTAAACCCTTCTCCCTGAAGTGGTGTTCCACCTCCTGCTATAAAGTAGCTTGATATCGCGTGGGGAGCTGAAGGTGAAAGCATACAGTCCGAGTCATGCGGTGGAGCCGGGCACGCTAGGAGCTCGTCGGCAAAAAAAGATTTACATATGTGCCACATGTAGCTTGTAGCTACCCCACGTCTTCCGGAAACAGCCCCGGAACGAGATTCTACTTGTTAGTCATTCCTGTCTATCCCTATCCTAGCTAGTAGCTGCCACTGGCAGTGATCCAAGTCTCGACTTTGTTTGTGCTTGTTTGTGCCCATTGCGGGAATATCACTGTTTACCACGTTCAAGCTCCTTCCTTCCCGACTCCGAGATACTCCCCAGGACCATGAACCGAACTTTAGGGTATGCGCGCTGTCACCGGGTACGGATGATATCTGAGACCGGATACATGACAGTCGGGGCAGCAACACGTGTGAACCCCGGATTGCATTCTCCGGTGCCTATTCCTCAACAAAGTACTAGTAGCGTTTTCGGCTCACTCACGATTTGGGACGTTGCGGAAAAGATATCTCATCTCCAGTGGCTAGTGACACGCCACACTATTCCAGATCTCCGGCCCCGCGGTGGTTTAAATATGGCTGATATGGACTCACATTCGTTGCAACTGCTCCACCCTCGCCTCCGTTTTCCTCCCCAACTGACTTCTTTCTTTGCTGCGTTGGCCGCTCGCAGAGTTCCATGACCGACTGGCACGATTATTCCCGCGTAATCGCAGATTACAGTTCGTTCTCCCTGGCCTCATAGGTGTCTAGTAATCAAGCTTGGCGTCACAGTCGCCCTTGTCAAGTTTGTCCATGTCTTGGGTGGCTTGTACATGTAGGCAAACCTACTCGCCTTCGGTTTGGATCCCAATTCTCACCACACACTAGCTGGGAGTTTGTCATCTATTTGGACTACGATTACTCCGTCTTTACGAGAAAGCGCAAGCTTACCTGGACGTTCCCAGTATGTTCCAACTCGGCCTCGACGAGTGGATTGGAAAGCCAACATCCTGCCTCCAGCTTTACCTAGGATGTCGTCTGTGCCCTTTGGTCGTCATTACAATGCAATTTCTAGGTTCCAGTGGGCCATCTAAGATTAACTGTCAGGTATGTAAACTTTTGACACCTGCGCTACTCGATGGAAAGGGGAGACTAAGCCACACTTAGGCTGTTGCCGACATAGGTTTTGTAAGATAGTCCGGTTCTTCGACGATGTTATCTCAGTCTCAAACAACCGCGCAGGCATTTGGGTACCTTACGCTCCTGTTCGCATCAGCGTTAATTATTCTACGCATGTAAGTTTAACTTGCTTTATCATTTCACTGTTCTGAACCTGGCGCCCTCAGCTCCGCACTCTGGCAACGCAACAAGGTCGTCATCGCAATTGCCTCCGCTGCCTGGATCGCAGAAATGGTCTCCTACATTTATAGTGCGTCTACTTGGCTTACCAAGTACTTCATTTCTGAAAGGTGTCGTCAGGCACAATCATATTCCGCGGGTACGATGCTGGAGGTGCTTGTACGATCCACCATGCAGAGGATACCAAGATCAGCACCGTCACCACCTTTGTTACCGACCTGGTCCTTCTTGTTCTCATGCTCATCGGTGTCTTGCGCTGGAAAGGAGAGCACCAGAGGGATGGCATATGGTGGCTCCTCTACATGCAAGTAAGCCTCTCCATACCGTTGCAGCTACTTTGACTCATCTGAAAGAACATTGGAAATAGGGCTTGGGATGGGTCTTAGCCTTCACACTGGCCGAGATGCCCCCCATGGTGCGTCTACTTGACAACTTTACTGCTTATGGCTGAGAGTCAGCCCCTAGGTTTTCGTCATTTTAAATTTGAACGGTATGGCTATCTCTTGTCATACTGAGACCACGTACTGAAAGACGAATCGCTTCAACAGAACCCATGAATCTGGTACGTACATCGACGACTTGACAAGAAAAGCTGACCGCCAACGCCACCGTAGATGTTCCTGACTCCTGGGCGTGGGTCGGATTGTAGCTTGGAGATTGTACACATTTTTCTGACTAATTTTTCTCTCGTCACTCAGTAATCATCACGTCGCTCTGTGCTTCGCACATGTACCGTGGACTTTCCGACCATGGCACAACCAACGAATCAGCATTGGCGGCTGTTGGTAGCGGGGAGCGGTCAGGTGAGACAAGAAGCCGTCCCTCGCTCCCTCGCTTCGCTGTAAGGAGTACACACGACGAGGGCGGTGGAGCGGTCCACTTGGGCGCCTTGCCCTGCAATTTCCGACGGAACAAGTCCAGAACGCGACCAGGTGACAGATCTTGGGGCAGCAGCGTTGTCAAATCGCCAGGGGATACTATACCCACCCGTTAGCGATTATGTGGGTTGAATGGGTTCATTCGATAGCTTTCGAAGATCCACCTCGACGGGGGTTTAAGCCCACTTTCCACCTTCCACTCCTGTGTACCTTGTTTATTTTTGGGGGGCGTGCACGGCTTGTACTAGTACTACACCACGCCACTCTTTATGATTTACATTCTCTAGGATCTGTCTGAGTACAGAACTCGTTCAAAGACTTCGTAACTTCATTGAGGTCTCGGAGATGTACGAACAGGACACTCGAACAAGACCCTAGTACCACGTCCCTAGCTACAGATCATCATATATCGCTTTTAACCAAATTGATATCAGGACTTCAGGACAAGAACTTGAAGCGTGGGGCTCCATAAGAACTTGTCGGTATTGCTGGCAGCTATATAGCAGTCACGGTGCAGTGACTAACAACAATCGTGTTGGCTTAGGTCGTGATATTTATCATATTTTCCTGCATGTGCTCTGATAGATCCTTTCCGAGCCGTAAATTCCAGTAAGGAAATGTCTCCTAGGGCAGTGTCAATGGGACAAGAACGAGTGACACAGACGCCAGCCTGAGGCCCGGTGGCCCGGGTCACGGTGTTGTCTCCATGTACTAACCAGAAAGTTTTAATGCACGCACGATTACTGTATGTCTTGTACGGTCAGCGTGTCCGCTGCCCTCATAAAACTTGAATGCACTTTTCGTACCCTTCGCCCTCAAAACCACTAACCTCCGTGATGCCGGAACGACCCTCTCACCTCGGTGCACCACCAACTGAAGGCCATCATGATCGCCTCCCCACCCTCTGCCCTGCTTGCGTGCACAACGCTACCACCTGTCTCACTTATTTCTTTGTCTTTCTTTTGATTACCTTGCTGTGCCACCTCGCGCACCGCTTAGACTTTACGCCTCTGCCAGCT
>QLOS01003238.1:0-36245 GCA_003313725.1 Russula sp. MG48 | reverse complement strand
GACGGCAGCTTGCCAAGTTAAATCTCCGATGACACGATCGAGATTCCTCACTGCGACTGTGAGCTGCCGCGATGAAGAACCATAAATGCATCTTCGAGCGGGGCTTGAATCTACTGCCCTGGTGTCACGCCCTTCCGTGCTCCAACGTCGATGATCCACAACACACGCACAACTTTGTAGAATGACTTGAAACCTTGGAATTGCAATAATATAGTCCTTGTGTGTAGTCTTGAATTTTTTCAGAAAGTTTGAACAGGGTTTCGCTTCAGGCGGGACATTATGATCCTGAAATCAGCTTTTGATACCTCAAAATCGAAGACCATAGGCCTTTCTGGGCGTTGAAGCTCCCCAAAATTTTTTATGTGTGGTCTGCTATAGTTACAGAAAAATACAAAAAAAAGAATTAAAGGAAACGATAAACATTTGAGCCTGCAGAAAATGATTTTCAAAAGGTGGTACCGTTTCAAAAGGTCATCATGTGATAGTAGCTGGGGGTGGCAATTCCTCCATCGGCCACGTGACCGTCGCTTGGGACGATTCAGTAGGTTCATTTATTGGGATCCGCTGTAGTGATGTGTAATTGGTTATCTGCTTTTTGTACAGATGTCGATTATTGCCACCTTTGGACAAAGCCAAGGAATTTCGCGACAAGTTCAGTTAGGGCCCGTACTACAGTATCAGGTTTTGACCTGAAGGCGACACGTCCAAGTCTGGCTGAAATCCACACTTAACCGTGATAGGTTTACACTGCAAGCGTTGCAAAAAGGTATAAGATAGAGATTCGAGTCCCAAAGAGGAGTCAAACGTCTGCTGACCGAGACGTGACGGGTATAAGTATAACATAAACCATACTTGCCTGTAACCCTGCATGGTTACTCAAGCACTGAGAGTTGCAGCTTATATAGTGCCAGTTGGCTGAGGAGGTGACTTCTCCAGTTAAATTGCCTTTTGGTGTGACTGTTCTGGCATGGCACTCTGGGACAGGCTTACATTGCGCTGTGGTCTGGAGTTGGGCCGGTCTACTTGCCACGTCTTCGCTGGCCTACCGTTCATTTGTTTGCCAACAACTAGCACACTTCGTATGATGCGGTGAGCGACCGAAAGAATACTGTTAGGCACCACAAGACATTCTAATGGTACTTCCTAGAGTGGGCAGGTTATCTGATTTGATTATGGCTCCCTTTCAATCATCCACTCTTCACTTGTCAGCTTTCTCTGCCTCCGCATCGGCCGCATCAAGCTGTCTGAACTCCTCAATGATGGCCTTCGCCTCTTGAACGTCATTGTCGTTCCACATCTTCAGACCGTAACTGTGCATGAAGCCTTGCATTCCACCATAGGGCTTGGTGTAATAGTAGTCGGACTTAGTAGCTGACGTATTACCGGAAGACGAGGTAGTCGCTTTGGCGTTTGATGATTGCTTTGCCATTTATCTAGGAATCGCCCATTTGAGTTAGAATGGACGATCATAACAGTGAGTGAGAAAGCTGACTGTGGCTGTAACAGACAAGGCGTGGCAATATGGGATGTGTTGTACGGTTCTCCGAACTTGTAGTTGGGTGTAACTCTGTACAATAGGTGCTTGGGATGTTCTGCGCGTAGACTTGGCAATTCAGTTGCAATAGCTTAATGCTGGGGAACGTACCTCTCTTCCTGCGCGTGTGGAGAAAGCGTGTGGCAGGACCAAAGGGAGAAAAGGAGGGTTATAAGGTCGAGCTGAGTCTGAACTTGAATGTCAACGACCTAAATTATGGACGTCATCCCCCTCAGCGTTCAAGTTGTGCCGGTCGCGCGACCTTGAGGTCAGACCGTGTCACTGACCCTAAATCGTGGGAAAGTCACCGACAGTCGTCAACGTTTAAACGTTCGCGACTTTCTGCTATGTCCTGCATCTTATCTCTTACCCACTACAACCTATTGAACATGAGGCAGATGACGTGCTGAATGAGTGAATCTCATTTGTGTATAGTTATTTACTTCGAGACCCCTCTACATCATGCGAACTTCAATTACCACACATAGTACACTGGGATACCCCCCCCGGCACCACATAAAGTCGTGATCGTGTACGGTTGATAGAATATAGAGGTTACGCAGACGTGGGGACAGTTGGACGGGACCAGACACACTCTCATTCGCCCCTATTCGTGGGTGTGCTCCTTAAGAGCAATCCTACGCGTTACATAATTATCTTATCTTATCTTATCTAATCTTAGCCGGGTCGGACACATCCCAACAACGGTCATAGTCAGTGACAACAGTTGACGACTTTGTCAACAGTCACGCAACCAGCACAACGCTGAGATTCCCCTCGACCTCATTAGTAGTCAGTACTGGCGGTGTTTGCACGACTTCGCGTCGTCTCATTGACCCCATTAGTCAGCCTTCTCCGCGCTTACTTCTGTTCGGGGCTTGCCCGGAGCTCGTCTATTGCCCTGGCACGCGTCCGTTTCAGCGCTGGGCATCTGCATGATTATAGGTGACTGCGTCCTCGCCTGTTTCTTCCTATTGGGATTGTCACCATGTTTTCGGGGACGCGCTTGCATTTCGTTGTCATTACTGACTAATTCCGTTCCGATTTCGCCTCCCATTGGCTTGCTTCGTCACTCTTCTGGTGCCGCTTCGTCGTGTGCATGTGACTGCGTTTTTCTTTTCTTTTTTTTTTTTTTTTGAAAAGCGTTTATTTTCGTAGTTAGCTATGTACCGCTGTCTACCGAAAATAATTGTTGGGGCAGGGGAGATTGCCAGGATCAGTCCTAACCTAACACGCTGTACCCGGGCCGATGAGACCGGGGCGAGGTAAAATGCACTTATGCACATCCCGATAGGGGATAGTGTGGGACTCAGGGCACGCGTCCTACGGGGGCAAGGTGTGTCGTGTCTTCCTACCCACTAAAACCTCTCGGCTAGTGATCCAGTCATGTGGGAGGTCCGTGTTTTTCTAGGGACATGTTCCCAAGTACTTTTGACTGTCTGGGCGGACTTCTTGTCCGGGTTGTCCTGTTTGATTTTTGTTTTTGTGGCGAGTATCCTGTCATCGGTGAAACGTGCGTTGATGGTGTGGTGCCATCTGTTGATCGACCTGGTGAGGGGGGGCACGGGTGTGTGCGTGTGTGTGTGCGTGTGTGGCATTGAACAATAGAGGGTACTCAGGCTCAGCGCCTTTGCGGTGGGTGGTCCTTTCATCGCTGGTCTTGTCAGATACCTTGGTGGCATTGTGGTGGATTAGGATTTGGTTGTTCTGGCAGGGTCAGCGGTGGTGCGTCAGGGAGTTGGTGCCGCTGGTGGGTCAGTAGGTTTGGGGGGATACAGTCGTGGAAGTTTACTAGTCTGTATTTCACGGGGGGGGTTGGTAAGGTACATGGGTTGTATGGTATATAATAGTTAAGATTGTCGCCGGTGGGCGGGTGTCCATGATGGGACGGTGTGAGTTGGTATGACTCGTGGGGGGGGCGATGGTGTTTCGATGGTGAGGACGTTCCTCATCAATCTGATACCGTGGGAATCCGAACCATGGTGGTGGTAGCGGATCAAGGAGCCCGTGACTGCGTTTTTTCTCTTTGTCGCTACTGGCCGACGCAAGTCTACCTGCCATGAAATCCACTTCTCGACGTCCTTTTCCTTGTCACATACACGTGGCCTGCATTTGTCTCGTATCGTGTGCATGGGTCAGAATGACGCGATCTGATGATCTAACTGGAGTTTCGGACTCTGACTCATCCTGTGCGTGTTTCGAGGTTTACCCATCCACTTCTTGGGTATCGGTGTCGGTTCACCTTACAAAGCACGAATGCCCGCTTGTACGATACGTGACTTATCTTCACGAAGGCGTCATTTTTTTCTTATTGGTATACCGCTTGGATGTCTTGGACATCTCAGTCATCATCCAGGTGCCCGCGCCTTTTAAGCATTTCTGGCGTTTGTACAGTAGTTGTAAGTTGTAACAGTTGGTAAAACGGCCCTTGATCCGAACTGTTATTCCAACCGGCTATCCAGATCCTTCCGACCGTCCTTACGACTTAAATTGTCTTACAAATATGTCAGGAGGAAATTACTAGAGGACATTCGAGAGAGTCAGACCCTTGCGCAAAGTCATCCAATGCTCACTCAGCGACGTCGGTCTTTGGCGCTGCTTTATAATGACCCTTCCCGTGGGTATGCGTTGAGAAAGCCTGGAAGTATAAAAGACACTTACCTAGTACGATAGTACGCGCTCTCCATCACAACACAATCACAGAACAATGGCCAAGCATTCACCTCCAAGTATCGTCGGAGTTGACGAGAATCTTCCCGTCACCGAACGCCATGAGTTCGCCCCCATTCTCGTCGATCTGTACTTAGCTGTTAACTTCCACACAGTGTCTATCCCTTCATTGACCCAAACCAGTATTTTACCTCGCAGGCGTTCAAGGGTCAGGTCGTCCTCGTCACGGGCGCATCTAGGGGAATAGGACAAGCAGTTGCACTTCACTATGCCAGTGCGGGGGCTTCCCTTGTTCTTGTCTCTCGGAAGCAAGAGACCCTGGACGAGGCTAAAGCTGCCGTCTTGAAAGAAGTCCCTGGCGCTGAAGTCGTGACGTTCGTGGCGGACGTCAAAGACCCAGTAAAGGCGGAGGAGGCAGTCAGGGTGGCGACAAGCCGGTTTGGAAGGCTCGATGTCGTGATCGCCAATGCTGGTACCACCGCACCGGTCGACAAACGTGGGTGCATTGATGACACTCCGCGATCGCAGAGCTGGACGTATGAGCTGACCATCGACTAATAGCGCTGGCGGCCAAGGATGCAAATGAATGGTGGAACGCGATGGAAGTCAACGTGCGGGGGGTCTATAATTACCTTCGGTGCGGTAATCGTTCCAGCCTAAGATTATTGCTGATACCAGTCGTCCAGAGCGGCAATCCCTGCTGTCCTGGAGGCCAAAGGAAGCATCATCGTCGTAACATCCGTGTTGGGCCACCTTCGTATACCATTCATGAGTGACTATGGCTCCTCCAAATTCCTTTTAGGCCGGCTTGTTGAATTTGCGGCTTTGGGTAAATATCTCGGCCTTTCGCTCGCCTTTCGCTTCCTCATGCAGTCTACGCAGAATACCCAGAGTTGCGTATCTTCGCGCTTCACCCAGGCGTGGTTCAAACGACCCTGTCTCAAGAAAGCTTCGGCGCAGACGGCACCAACTGGACATTCGACCCCGCCTCTCTTCCAGCAGGGACAATGCTTACAATGAGTGCAGGGAAGGCAGACTGGTTGCGTGGAAGGTTCGAATACTAGTTCGATCATGTTACGAAAGGAACATGCTGATCTCGATACAGGTATTGGTCCAGTAATTGGGACCTAAACGAGGGTGAGATCAGCTGGAAGGAGAAGACACTCGAGCAGAACGGTCTCGTCAACAAGCTCTTTATCCCTGCCTGAAGCTCACGGCATAGAGGGGTATCATTGGAGCTGAACCTGGGCACTAAGTAGTGAGGTTCGAAGCGGATTGCCACTCTCCTCGGTCGTTCTTTACTTGTTGTAACAGACAAGCCATCGCAAAGTCGTTTTGATTGACTGTTCTGTATAATATAATAAACCACGATAATTAATCAGCTTGAGCGGGCGGCCCGACATTTCACATAACGTACATAGCCGGCTTTCAGAGTGCTGAGTTGAGCCCAATCCTGAATGCGTAATCCAAGCAATTGTCATCAGACAAAGCGACCAACTTCAAGTTATTTGGTACTCAGGCTGTATACGGCATTGTCATCATTTTGTGTCTCAACTGTTAGCCATGGCTTGAGGATGAGCTGGATAAGAGAGAACACGGCGCCGAAGTGGATTTGAATCCCAGTCTCAATAGAGTACTGGATCAATAAGAGAGAGGATTTGCATTTGTAAGGCGCTATAAAGTAGGCGTCGAGGAAGAGTCAAGGCCAGGGAAAGAACCACACACGTGCACCGGCAATTAATTGAAACCGGGGATAGTATCCACGGACTAGATAGGTATCTGATAGTACATACAAAGATAAAGGTTTTATATACACGAGAATAGAAAACTGAGGGAGGAGAGACGTATACCTAGCCGTGGGCCCAGTACACCGTGTGGTCTCCCGATAGTAAGTGTATGGGTCTGTCCGCGCAGAGGCGAGTCACTGAGGGAAGCCAGAGATCACGCCCGAGTTCAGTGGAGACGTTTCCACTCCAATGGATCGAAGCGACTTGCCGGAGTGGGATAGAGTGAAGGGTGAGAGACCGTTCGTCGCTATCGGAATACAACTAGAATGCGACAGAGAAGTGATCGCGAATACCCAAATCAATCAGACAGGAAGAAGTGGTGTCGTTGACTGTGACGGGGTACATGGCGTACATCCGGATGCCGTATCCCAGTCACGAATTGACGCTTGAATCCTTTAATGTGCTGCATACTCTTGTACACGATGCTAAGTCTGATCAGCGCTTGGCACTTAGGGGTCTGAGACGCCTCTGCAGCTACATGGATGGTCACTACAAGTTCGAAGAACAGAAACTATTGTTGTGTTTTGGAAGAATTCCGGCTACGTCGAGTCACTTAATGCAGAAACTCTTACCCGCCGAAAGGAGGATGTAACCTCAAGGTCTCTGTATGGAGGTATATGGCTATGACTGAAACGATCTGATGTGTCGAGTGAGTGGAGGTGGGGTATTATTATTAGCTGCCCTCGGAGCGTCGACCGATGCGCATATGGGTAGAGAGGGAGGGTCAGATGGATAAGCAGAGATAATAGAATCAAACCAAGTAGCAGGAAATACTACGCTTTAGAGGGGGAAGAATGATCTCGAATCAACTTGTCGCCGTCGTTCACGTATTTGGCTGCTGTCTCGCGACTGAATCTGGTAAAGGTCAGTAAAGTGCGACTCATCAAGGAGACAAGAAACATACTCAATGGTTTTGCCCTTGACATGCATGTCGGGTTCGCGGATCGCAAATGGGTTAATGTCATGGGGCCCAAGGTTACCGAGACTGTGATTGACGAAACGGTGAGTAGTTTCGTCAGAGCGTACAGCATAAAGAACGTCTTTCATCGTCGCGTTCTCTGGAAGACGCCAATAGTCTTTGGCGATAGAGGGCGCGTCCAACTTCTCCCTATCCTGACGATTCAGAGTCACCAAACGTGAACTCGAAACGCATACATACCACTTGGGGAGACGCCCTTTTTCGAGCTCTTCGATAGCGCGCGTATACGTTATCACGGCCTCCTCCTCGAGGTAACCAACGAAACGGTGGCAAATTTTGGGAGAGATGATATATGACATGACTGAATGGAACATGAGGGCTTGAAGTTATAGGAGGAGCGATGAAAGCATACAGAAGACGTTGTAAAACACGCCTTGAGCAGCGAGGACAAGTGCGCGGAGAGGGACACCGGGATTTCGTAGCGTCATAAAGGTCCTACAAAGATTGGTGTCACCTCGGAAAACGTGGATACAAAATGGACACGCACATCAGGTGCATGCGCTCGTTCTCAGCTTCTTCCAAGAGGGTGTGAATCCAACCTGAATCACGACGCTGACCAAAAGCCCGTGTAAACAAGCAGTTGATGACGATGGCAGGATGGAACATACCATGAGACGGAGACTCCTGAGGTGGCGAAGGGTGGCTGCGACCATCCCAGGAACCCCTGCGATGGACTCGAGGAATAGAATTCGCTTGAAAAAAGGGGAGATCGTTGGACCACACAAGAAGGAGCGGCGTGGAAGACGTACAGTTAACCATTGCTTTTCGTCTAGAACATAACCCCCTTTGCGGAGCTCTTCGAGGGACATGTTTGACCCAGGAGGAACTGGCTTGTGCTTATAACCAGAGACGAAGTCGAATGTCCACCTAGACGGTATGGGGTGACTGGGCGTCCTAACAGTCCTCCTTCGCGCTGCGCTTACCGGCTTAGTTTAACTAGTCCATACGCAAACTTGTCAGAGAATGTTTGGGGTGTTCTGTGGAGAACCTGCGCGCGGTATTGTCAAAGGTGTACGCTAAAACCTCTACTTTCCACTCACTTCAACGGCTTTCAACTCGTCTGGCGTGTAGACAGGATGGAATAGCACCCAGTCACCGTTGATTTGCTGTGTCGGTGTGGTAGGAGAAGGTAAGAGGTCCCCTGCATCATTGTGAGTACATGCCCGTATGATAGCCAAACAGCACGCACTGATATGGGGACCCTCCACGCCCTTATGGAGAGGCTCTTGCGTTCCCCTCGAGGAGAGCTTGTCGATCGCTGGACCCGTCGCCATCCGGCGGCGTGCTACAGAAATCAACAGGGGCATGAACAGCCGAGGCGAACGCCCGATACTCATTGTCCTGGCAAGGGCAACCGAGGGTAGCATTGTAAGAGTGAGTGTGGGAGTGTTGGAGCCAATGTCGTGACTGGTTGAGAGGCGGTCTTGTTAAATACCATTCACACTGTGGCGCATCAGGACCTCCCAAGGGTTCTAACGGAACGCTGTGACGCTGCCGATCCGAGTTCACCCGACCATATTCCTGTCAGTGTCAGCCAGCCCTGTTGTGCCAGGGGCAGTACAGTACACTTGATGGCCACAGCCAATCCTGCACTGTGCTTATGACTCGATGTCATACCGCACCGCTATAAGCGGAGCGCCCATCTAAATTAGTTGATCATCACGTGAACTCGGAACTGGTGCAGGAAAAACAATAATGGTAAGTTAAGACTGAATATTAAGAGTTATAATTTTGTCTTCCTGCCCTCCGCTTGCCTCGCCCGTTCCATCATCTGACGTGTTTGCGTCGCAGCCTGCGCAAGACAATACTTGAATACCTCTGTCTCAAGTTTGAGGCTCGTGATTGTCCACCGAATATAGTCATCACCGATGGAGTAGGACAGTCCATAGCCATCCGGCACGACTGCACAGTACGGTACGGGATGGATAATTTATCACGCGGATAAGACAGGGCACGGACCTTCTCCATATCCCCATCCGTCCAGGTACTTGGACGACAGCTGTGATGTCGACAGCTCCCAGTGGCTCGTACGAGAGTACGCTGGATCCTGATAGATCTCGGGGAGCACTTCGCCGTCTTTGATCATCTTTTTGAGCCCGAACAGATGCCTGTCCACACCTTGGCCGTCTGCAGCCCACGCGGAATACTGCACATGGCGCGCGGCAGCTCGACGAAAGAGTGCGGCGCGTTGCGCGTCCTAATCGCACCCAAGCGCCCGTTCGTCAGAACAGAGTAACAAACAATAGAATCGTCCCGCACCGTCGCTTCGGGATCGACCATTGCGTCAACCCACGCCTTGCTCTCCGAGCTTGCCGCTCGGATCACTTCCGTCCGCCCACGCTGGAATTTCCGCGTCTGCGCGCTTTCGTACGTGACGCCGGGCCGTCCCTTCAACTTGTAGAACGCGAGTTGCTTCACAAGCTGTGCCCACGCATCTGGCGACACTTTGAACTGCTTGATGAAATCCTTGCCATAAGCGTCATGGTGCAGCACACAAAGTTCGTGCGCGCCGACGAGCTTGTCGAAGTTCTCCTCCGCCTGCTTGATGTCGGCGAGAACGGCATCATTGGCTGTGAGCATAATTTCTCTGGGGAGCGTGGGAGGGGAGCTTGGCGTTGGCGGGCCGAGGTCGGTCTTCTTCACGTCAAGGGAGCCAAGCATGAACTCGTTCAAGCGTAGAGTCGGAGTACCATCCATGCAGGAGTGCTCTCCAAGGAATCCAGAGCGACCATTATCCCAGATGATGACTGCAGCACGGCATAAATGAACAAAACGCTGCTACTCGTTCGCATGGAAACGACATACGCTGATGCTTATCGTACCATCGATTACGGCCATCGCCTACCCAAGTACCCCAAGAAAGGTCTTCGCGGCTCGTAGGCTTGGCATTGTCAAGCGCCACGACAATCATGGCAGACTCGATACGTTTAAGCGCTGCCTCGTTAGCAGGCGATGCTTCAATCAGCCGTTGGCGTGCCTGCAGCAACATTCAATGTCTTCACAGGGTGAGACTGACCTAGAGTGGATACGTACATGTGCCCAGGTATCTCTATTCTCGCTCGTAAGAGCGCCGAACGCAATTCCTTTATGGGTATCTGCTTGGTAGATGATATCGGCGATGGCACTGCCGAGTTGAGAGTTGCCATCAATCTTATTTTACGAGAGTCAAAAAGAACGTACATTTCCAAGTCTGCCGCGCTCAGCTCAGTGCCATCAGGGCGCGCAAGCTGGACGTCGAAGAATCTGTTGTTGCGAATAAAGACGACGTGATTATGTGTTGCAGGATCGAATTTGCGGGCAATGTCTGAAGGAATGGTGGGATACCGACTGGCATGGAATCTGGAGGAGAAAAAGGACGAGCGTCACATCCCCGAGCTTTACGATTCGCAATATATTATACTCACAACCACTTGTATGAGTCCATGCAGAGCGGCGCGCCGCGGACCTTGTCGGGTTCTAATTGAGCGCTGAAATGACGACAGTGGCTTGGGTATTAGCACATGGTGGCGCAGGGGGGAATTGGGCGGCAAAAAGTCACGCACGTCTCGACGAGCGTCCGGAAAGGAAGCATGGCCGTGACGAGCGTCGCCGCGCGCCTCGGCGCATCTCGCACCGCCGAGTCCGCGGCGTGCACGTAAAAGTAGCTCACGTTCACCACGACCGGGTCCCGGTACGCCATGTACGCCACCTCGTTCCACCAGTCCGCGAGCCAGTTGGCGGTCCCGGCGCGCGCCTCGAGCCGCCGCTGCAGCTCCGCCGCCTCCGCCGACGCGCCAAACTTGCTCACCGCGGACTCGCTGCGCGCGTATTCTGCGGGCGTCAGGTGCGGGCGAATGGTTTCGAGGTACTTGGCGAGGGTTGACGACAGCGGCGGGACGGGGAGGCAGGGCAGCGAGGCCTGATATCGGAGCATTGGGCCTTGCGTCGGGTCGACTTTGTACCCCTCTGGAAGGCTAGAGCTAGAGCGTGCAGACCGCGGTTGGACTGTCGTTGCTGGTTGCTGGTTCACGGAAGTTAGTCGCATTGCGCGAATTCTGGGAAAGGTACACAAACATACATAAAAGCGAGGAATATGGGGGTGCACTCTAGATCTGAGAGCTAACATGAGCCGATGCTTAGGGTGCGTAGATACCAAAAGGAATGGAGTAAAGAATAGTTAAGCGTTTAGGCGTGAACATGGTGGCAACAACGTAAGGGCGTTAGATTGGACTTACGAGCGCCGACCAAGTCACGATTAACTTACTCTAACCGCGAACCTTAGCAGCTTTACTACAGGGCCCAGCTTGTACTGTGAATCACAATCAATCATCCTGATGGGCTCTCTTTTATTACACCTACGTCCGGGCCAAGCAATTTAAAGTAAAATAATTTGTCCCGCCCGGCACTGGCAACATCCCGGGCACATGATATTCCTCCCTCGGACCAGTCTCCAAGTGCGTCTCGAAGGGAGAGAAGCCCTTAGTGAGACGATAGCCGGATCAAAAGTGCTAAAGATCGCCGTCGGCGATTGTGATAGATAATACTGTACTGTAGTTTGCTGTCATCTCGTGATCCCAACTACGAGTGGAGTAACCTAGTCGACTCTAACTCACTCGCGTTCCTCGCTCTCGCGGGCGAGCCTGCCACGGCGCTCACAAGTTTGATTTCTCACCCTTTCTCTTCTTATTCGTGAAAGCCGTCGGACACGTCTCGCCCTTTAGCTCTCGTGACTTCGGCCCTTTTGTACCAGGCACAACGTTGAAGGCCAGCCTTGCTACGCAGCCTGATTTGGTTAACGAGCACACTCGTGAGTACGGCCCTTGCCCCAACGTCGCTGGCGAGAAACGATCGAGAAAAGGGAAGACAGATCGGTCGTCAGACCGTATAAGATGTTGCGCGGGATGACACCAGAAACTCAATTGCATGGTTTATTGTCAGTATTTGGGCCGACACCTAGGCCAGGGTGACTCACGCGATTGCCGAACAAGGCCAGACGCCAAGCATCCAGGAGCCTGGCAGACCCTAGCTATGAGTGTAGTTATTGTCCGGCTGAATGCTGCTATCACCGCACAACCGGGTCCAACTTGAGGGAAGGGAATATGTTCTGCGCAAGATCGTCCTTTCTGGGATTTACCAGAGAGGGTGTACCATCGATGAACAACACGAGTCGGTGTCAAATACTGGCACTTGGGTGAACAAGATTGGTCCGGTCAGTACGGAAGAGATAACTGGGGGGTCCAAAGACGCATATAGATAATCTGAAAATTGGCCAAGATTATAGTTTGCTACTTGCATAACTGAGCTAACTTGCGAGGGAATGCTTGCGGCAAAGGACAATCGACCTGCGTGCGGGGTTTGGACGCATGTACACCTCTCAGCTTACGAATCTGTGGCCTTAGCGAGTCAAAAAAGATGAGGCTAGATCGATCCAGTGTTCCCACCTTCCATCTAAAAGCCAAGTATCGCCGTCGGGCGACCGCTGGCATCATGCCCGTCCATGCTCGCTCTTACCTTTCACAAACGCGACTTTGACCGCGCCCTTTCCCCGACTCTTCGCCAAAAACAAGCTCTTCGAACACAGACTCGATCATCTTAAGAGGTCCGCGAGTCCCAGACGTGAACATCATGGCGACGACGGTGCGCTACGAGTCGAACAGGACGTGAAATCGCGCCGCTTTGGTCGACACGTGGATTGGCCCTGTGATCGTGTTCGTCAACGGTCCGAGTCTGGCGCTGGTACAGTAGTCGAGCCAGTCGAGCGGCCACCCAAGATGTGATACTATGCGGGAAAAGGGTGAAAGGTAGGTGCAGTCAGAGTCATTTGTAAGGGTGAGCAGACCTTGTCAGCGGTATATTTCTCCCTCATCTCCGTAAGGTACCGTCCGCGAAAACCTGTCTTCGACGGCGGTATCATCCATGTCTGGTTCTTAGTGGCCAGCTCTGCAAATGACAAGCGTGACGAGTGATCTTGGTAGGAGAAACTAAGATCAGTCTCCAAGGCCATTGAATTTGTTGATCATGACTCAAACTCGATATGTGATCCCAGCGGGCTAGTTAAGAGAAGAGCCTCAGCCCGCAGCCCGGCCCGGGCCGTCCTCATTTAGGACAACGATGCACGATGCACGAGGCGATGTTTCCGAGTTATCACCGCGCACAGCGTTCCATAGGGCTGCACACCCTCACTACTACAGTATATAATACCCACTCCAGTCCCTCTGAGGCATCTCAGAACTTGAACACTACACCAAACCACTATCCTATTTCCTATTTCCATGTCCTCAACAACACTCTCCTCTTCTAGCTATCATCACTTGATCAACAAAGCCCTGACAGACTACGCCGATCACACAGGAATAGACCTCAAGGAAAACCCATTCGTCGAGAAGCTTCAGAGCTGCGACTCTGCCAATGCTATCTTTGAGCTACTTCAAGAAAAAGCAAAGGCTTTCAAAGAATATCGGGACGGGAATCGTAAATTGATTGACTGGCTCAGCCCAGTAGTGCAGGTCCTCCATACGTTTTCTGGCATCCTTGGCGAGGCCACTGCTCTGGTTAGCCCTATTGGGTCATTTCCGTTATTCTCATCGTAGTTATATGCTTCCGCCCTAGGTACCGTTTCCACCTGCGAAAGCGATCTTTGTCGGTGTAGACATTCTCTTTGCGGTATTTATCTCCTTTACTTTCATTAACTGGATCCTTACCGTATCTGGAACTATCAGGCAGCTTGTGGCGTCAGTTCAAGTTATGACGCCCTCGTCGACCTTTTCGAATGTGTCGGGAATTTCCTCAAACGCCTTCAAATTTATACCGAGATCCCGTTAACACCTACAATGGTTGAGATCATCATGAAAATAATGGTCGAGTTGCTCTCCGTGCTCGCATTAGCAACGAAGCAGATAAAGCAAGGCCGATTCAGTAAGCGGATCTCTGCTGAAAAAGTTGTCATCGTTGAACATTTGGCAGAGAAATTCGCAAAGAAGTTGTTGGGAGAGAGCGAGGTCGAAGCGGTGTTACAGAGATTGGGTCGACTCACCGATGAGGAAGCTCGCATGACGGTGGCACAGACGCTCGAAGTCGTGCATAGCCTAGTAAATAATGTGAAGGTGGTCATGAATGGTACGCCACGCTTGCCTGGCTGCTTGCGAGACGTTTGCTAAACAGTCGTCTGGCTAGATGGCAAGGCATCAACGAACGACATATTACACGTTCTGGGTATGTTTGTCCTGCATGCGCAGTCTGCGGTTACTGAAGGTGGCTATGTGTACTAGTGACGATGCAAGAAGCAATCAATGAGATAAACAAGATGAAACGTTAGTTATTCCTTACTTTTGTCAGCGGCAAACGTCGAGACTGAATGTCCCTCATAGGAGAGCAGTTACAGAAGGAAGTCCGAACTTGGCTCTCTCCTCCAGATCCATCGAAAAATCACAACATTGCCCGGAGAAATCACCACAGTGGAACTGCTACCTGGTTTACACAAGGCCGTATATTCGAGGAATGGAAGACGACCGGATCCCTGTTATGGATCCACGGTAAACGTACGTGACTCTCCGACTTACCTTCTTGCAACTCCTAATGACCATCCGTCGCCGGGTTTATTAGCGGGATCTGGGAAAAGTATCCTTTGGTAAGTGCTACACCATTCTTCTCGTCCATATCGTTCATATCGTCGACCAGTTCTACAATCATTCAGGAAATCAAAGCCATATATGATGCCGGACTGGCCCTGATGTCTTATTTCTACTGTGATTTCAGAGATACCGCAAAGCAGGATGTCCCTGGCTTACTCACTTCACTCATTGGCCAGCTCTCCGCCAAATCCGATCTTTGCTACGACATCCTTTCTGACCTATATTCGAAACATAATGCTGGATCCCTACAACCCGATGACGATGCACTGATGCAATGCTTGAAGGATATGCTAGAAATCGCAGGCCAACCTCTGATCTACATTGTCGTGGATGCCTTGGACGAATGTCCAAACACGTCAGGAGTGGTGTCAAATCGTGGACGGGTCCTGAGACTCGTAGAGGAGCTTGTCAGTCTAAGGCTTCCAAATCTCCGCCTCTGTATCACCAGTCGTCGCGAAGCCGATATTGTGGTTACTCTTGAGTCTTTGGCTTCTCACGCTGTGTCCCTTCAGGACCAGACCGGACAGAAGAACGATATTGTTGAGTACATCAAGTATGTTGTCCACTCAGACCCGAGGACGCGGAAATGGAGAGAGGATAAAGGACTAGTGATTGATATACTTGTTAAAAAGGCTGACGGAATGTGAGTTGTCAACACCACAGCGCCTCACAGATTGCTTATTCGAGCGCACAGGTTTCGATGGGTGGTTTGCCAGCTGGAAACGCTACTCCGATGCTTCCCAGCAAGTCTCCGTGTCGCTCTGAACAAATTACCGAAAACGTTGGACGAAACGTATCAGCGTATTCTACTAGGGATCGAGGAAGAAAATAGAGAATATGCACATCGACTCCTGCAATGCCTTACCGTTTCCTTTCGACCTCTTCGTGTCGAAGAGCTGGCTGAAATCCTCGCCATTCGGTTTGATGATGAAGATGCTCCCGATTATCACCCAGATTGGCGCCTTGAGGACGCTCAAGAAGCTGTGCTATCTGCATGTTCGAGCCTCATCGCGATCGTCAACGCCGACGGGTCCTTGATTGTGCAGTTTTCCCATTTCTCCGTGAAGGAGTTCTTGATATCAGATCGGCTCGCCGACGCCAGCGAGAACCTTTCACGCTATCACGTTCTTCCCCGGCCAGCACATACGATTCTCGCACAGGCTTCCCTCAGCGCGCTCCTACGCCTGGATGACCAAGTGGACAAAAACAGTATGAAGAACTATCCACTCTCCATTTACGCGGCTCAACATTGGGTGGAGCATGGCCAGTTCAAGAATGTGTCGTCATACATTCAAGAACTCATGGAGCAGCTTTTTGACCCGAGCAAGCCACACTTTTCGACATGGGTGTGGATATACGACGTGGACCAACCGTGGGATTGGGTGGATCACATGTCGAGCGAGCGTCCAAAACGGCCGGAAGCAGTCGGATTATATTATGTGGTTTTCAGCGCCTAGTGGAACACCTGATCGCGAACTGTCCAGGAGATGTCAATGCCTGGGGAGGCAGGCACAGCACTCCGTTGCATGCTGCACTCGCGAAGGGATATTTCGACATCGCGCTGATGCTGCTCGAGCATGGTGCGGACGTGAATATCCTGGACGAGCAGGGCTGGAGTCCATTGCACAGGGCATTAGTTAAAGAACGCCGTGACATTATCGCGTTCTTGTTGGCACGTAAGAAGGCTGTCGAGGTGGAGAATGGAAAGGGCGAGGCCGCATTGAATGGGACGCGACAGAATGGAGAGCTTGATGCCGCACGAGGCTCGCTACAGCATGACGTGGCTGTGGACTCCCGTAGCAACAACGGCTGGACGGCGTTGAAGTCAGCGTCGCAATACGGCCATCTCGATATCGTGAAGCTATTACTTGAGAATGGCGCAGCTGTGGACGCCCGTGACCACGAAGGCTGGACGCCGTTGGGGGTGGCTTCGGGATTCGGACATCTGGATGTCGTGCAGTTGTTGCTCCAGAATGGCGCAGCTGTGGACTCCCGTAGCAACAACGGCTGGACGGCGTTGAAGTCAGCGTCGCGATACGGCCATCTCGATATCGTGAAGCTATTACTCGAGAATCGCGCAGCTGTGGACGCCCGTGACCACGAAGGCTGGACGCCGTTGGGGGTGGCTTCGGGATTCGGTCATCTGGATGTCGTGCAGTTGTTGCTCCAGCATGGCGCAGCTGTGGACTCCCGTAGCAACGACGGCCAGACGGCGTTGAAGTCAGCGTCGCAATACGGCCATCTCGATATCGTGAAGCTATTACTCGAGAATGGCGCAGCTGTGGACTCCAGTGACCATAAAGGTTGGACGCCGTTGGGGGTGGCTTCGGGATCCGGTCATCTGGATGTCGTGCAGTTGTTGCTCCAGAATGGCGCAGCTGTGGACTCCCGTAACAACAACGGCTGGACGGCGTTGAAGTCAGCGTCGCGATACGGCCATCTCGATATCGTGAAGCTATTACTCGAAAATGGCGCAGCTGTGGACTCCAGTGACCACGAAGGTTGGACGCCGTTGGGGGTGGCTTCGGGATTCGGTCATCTGGATGTCGTGCAGTTGTTGCTCCAGAATGGCGCAGCTGTGAACTCTTGTTCAAACGACGGCAGGACCCCATTGTACGCAGCTTCGCAATGTGGCCAGCCGGATATAGTGCAGCTTTTACTCCAGAACGGCACACCTGTGAGCTCCCATGACCACAATGGCTGGACCGCATGCCATACAGCATCATGGAACGGGTATCTTGACATCGTTAAACTCCTGCTCGAGTCTGGCCTAGATGTCAGCATACAGGACATAAATGGGGAGACCCCACTCGACTTGGCCTGTAGAAATGGGAAACGCGACGTCGCAAGCTTCCTCGCCGAGCTCATGGGCGTTGAAATTGCGGATTGTTGGATCGGCAAGGGGGTGACTACGGTGGACGTGGCATCACAAAACGCGGACTCCAATTTTGTTGAGTCATCACCGAGCCGTGGGGAAAACGCGGATGTCCTTGCCAATGAGGGGACTTCGTTGCATACCGCATCAGAAGAGGGTAATCTTGACACCGTACGGTCATTACTCGACCGTGGTGTAGATGTCGACAAACGTGATAAACGTAACCGAACTCCGTTATATCTGGCATCTTGGAAAGGAAGACTTGAAGTTGCAAAGTCCTTAGTCCAGCATGGCGCCAATGTGAACACCCGGGACAAGTTTGGGAGGGCTTCGTTGTTCGTCGCATCACAATTTGGACATCTCGACGTTGTGCGACTGTTACTTGACCAAGGCGCTGATATAAATGCAAAGGCGCAGGACCTATGGACTCCATTGCATCTCGCATCTGCCGGCGGTCACCTCGAGGTTGTTAAGCTGCTACTCGAGCGGGGTGCAAACGTTCATGTGCAGAGTGAGGAAGGCTGGACTCCATCTCAAGTAGCATTAAGACTAAGTGGAAGGAGGGAGATTGTACGATTGTTGTCGGAGTATGGCGCGCATTGAGGGGAAGTGTAGGGCAAAACGTGTTCGGATTGTATTGTACAGGATCACTGGTAGATGATGTTGGAGGAGGCGCAGCCACACACTGCGGCGTGCCAACGGCCGGGCCGGATCGAGATGGACGACCTTGATCGTCTGGATCCTGATGCACCTCAACTCACTATAAATTTATTTTCACCCCATCCTAGCTTTGTTATGGATACTTATAGTACGATACTGTCTGCCAGCAGTTCCTCAGTCTTTCTCTCGAAGACTGAGGTCAGTAGCATTACCATTCTCGTCCCTCTTTACTTTCACTAACATGTACCTACCTAGCCCATATTCCAACAGGTAGATACACTAAATATATAGTCTTTCTCTCAAAGACTGAGCCCATATTCCAACATCAGATGCGCAATTTTCTCGGTTTCCGATGTATGGTTATACTAGGGAAGGAATCGATCACCATGTAATAATCAACAGCATAATGACTCAAGAGCCCATCTTCGTTCTTTCCCATGTCGGAAAAATCGAAAATAGCTTATATGTGGTGATATGCTCATATCATCACATATAAGTGCATCAGCTTTTTCGGTACCTGATATGTTTCAGAAATCCCTAATATCTGGTTATCAGGTTTACTAGTAGTCACGATCATCACCTTTGATATGCATGAAGGCGTGATCACTACTGATAAGTTTGACAAGTGTGATAAGTAGTGATAAGTATGACACGCATGATAACTATGACGCGTGTGATAAACACGCAAGCGTGATCACTGCTGATAAGCATGACAAGTGTGATAATTATGACACGCGTGATAATTATAACAGACAAAAGATAATTGATTGACAATTACATATTATTTATTATCGACTCAATACCAACTGTCGCCGTAAGTTACGTTGTACTGTACTGTACTTTACAGAGTTCATGATCTGTTCATCACCACCAATCTCGAACATCAATTCTCACTTGAATGGCCTGTGGGAAGTGGGATTTGGGCTGATGGGAACACACTGGCATTTATTCACTCACACCTCTTTCCCCCATCTCTCCAAGTCCAACACACAAGAAGCGCAGAAGCCAACTCATCACGCTCACGGGCGCGCACTGGGTTCCAAGTCCGGGGGGTGACAACGGTAGGGGGTATGGCAGGATGGGATGACAGGGGCGATTGTTTTGGATCACCAAGTTGACTCTTTTGTGTTTGGCGGGGTGCTGCACAGCAGGGTCAAGAATGGAGCAGGCCGATGTTCACTCCTAGTGTGGAGAGCGTCCAGCGGAGTGTGCCCAGAGTGAAGTGTGCCCAGAGTGAAGTGCACCCAGAGTGGAGTGTGTCCAGAGTGGAGTGCGCCCAGGCAAACGGAGGACTACCAGGTTTCCAAAATGGGCTTGCCTCTGTAACGTGACCACAGTCCTGAGAGGGACACGTGTTAGGACCTCGACAGCCTTGCGGCAACCAGTCAGGTTGTAGCGCATGAGAAGAGACAATAATGAAGATAAGGGAAGAGGGAAAGTTCGATTGCCAAGCCGGAACAAGTAAGGCAAGTCGACGAGCGAGGAGCAAGCGAGACAGACTCTTCAATGCAGAGATGGATTCACGCAAACAAATAGAAGAGAAAATGCCCAGGGAAGTGACTCTCAAGAGGGTGCTGGCCATCGAGGAGGCCTTTCTGGGGTTTTTATAGCTGTGCGTGCGTATCTATTTACAAAAGTAAGTAATCTACCTGTCAATAAAGAGTAGTAAGCAGTGTTGGAATGAGACAAAAGGAGAGAACGCTACAGAAGTCTGGACACTGGTGAGGGTGAAGCGAAGTCAGAAGCGATGACAGGTGCTACCTGACCGCGTGGCCAGGAGGGGGTATGCAGAGCTAACGAGAGGAGTGGGTCATCCATAGTTGGGTTAGAGTGAAGATTTGAACAAGGGAGTAGTAAGTTTTGTAGTGGTAGCACGGCGAGAGGGGAAACCGGCAGTCCATGTAGAGTAGGTCGAGAGTCTTAAAAGTAAAGTATTAACGGAGGGGATTTGTGTGCTGACGACTTTGTGGCAGAGGTGATGCAAGCAGGTGAACTGGCTCGGATTGGTGCTGCGGGCACTCCGAAGGGCTTGTTCTGAGCGCAGCAGGCGTGCCCACCTTACAAGGCCTCCCTCAGGTCTGCCCAGCTCCTGATTGTCAATTGTCGCATACACCTCTAGAAAGGCATTCAACGCTGCAGCATTGGACTCTGGTAGTAGCAAGGCATACATGCGTAGATGCTGATAGAAACAAGTGAGACCGATAGTGCCACTGGTAGGGCTGCGCACCGTGCTGTATACTGATGGGTCATACGGCGCTGTCTGATGGTCACAGCACCCATACCGTCGTGGTTGGGCTTCAACAGGACGGTAGATGGTACAAGGTGATACCGTTTTGGTGGGACGTACAATTTGACGATGGCAAGGGAGTTAGGGCAGTGCGACATACCATGAAAGTATTCCCGTTCCCATGCAGGCGCAGAGGGGACGGAGGCCAACTTTGGTGTGGCTGGAGCCACGGACGAGTTGCAGGGTGTAAAGGTCGAACACCTCGCGCGGGGGACTAATGGTGCAGCCAGAAGGGCTTGAAAGCTGTAAAATAGAAAATGGTAAATGGAGAACTTACACTTTCAGTACTGGGGGTATGACCGGAAAGCGAAGATAAAAACCTGGAAGTTCGAGGTGAATAGGGATAAAAGGTGGTTGAGAGGGAAGGACAGAGAGCGATGGGGAGTGGTAACACTTACTAGTTGCAAGTCTTGCGGCCCGTGCCGAAGGCAACTTGTTAGTAGTTATACGGCCTTCAAGTTGTAATTTCCTGGCATTTCGGCTTACAGGTACTGATCAGTGTTTATTAGTAGTTACAAGTCTTGCAGCCTGTGCTGAAGGCAACTTGTTAGTTGTTATACGACCTTGTAATTTCCTAGCACTTCGGCTTACAGGTACTGTACTGATCAGTGTTTATAAGACCATCAGCTGCGTCAGCTGACCGCAAGCACTTAAATGCTTTTTTGGATTTTTCCGACACACCACCCCCGGAAGTTATCTCCACTTCCGAGTCGAACGCTAAGAGCCGGGCAGTATCAGCGAAAATAGGGTGCTCGAAATTTGAGTGCCCTAGCCGTTTTGCCACGCAGTTTAAGTCTTCGACGCGATCGAAATTGCGTACGTGCCAGCGTATTACGGAGCGCGAATAGGAAAAATTCAAGTCCTGGGTGCGTTGCCAATGCGAGGTCGCCACACCACTTCACTTTAAGACTCCTCCCCCCCAATCTTGCGGAGAGCATTGAGAGAGACGTGTGATGATAGTGAATAACTTTCCTTCCCCGAATCCCGACGTAATTACTGCACCGTATTATATCGCTTCATCCACATCGTGAAAACAGACTGGATGGCATAACCACTACGATCGTATATCGCTAAAGGTATAAAGCATCAGTACATGCGTACAAGTCCGCTATTGTATTACACAATCTACCCCTACAGTAGCCATAGTCTCTTAATACAGTTCGCTCTGTCTGAGCTCAGCTGAGGGAGAGGTCACCATGACCTCGGCCCTCCATATCTTAAAGCGCACCTCAGGACTAAACCCACAGGTACGTCGTGGCTTGCACTGGGACAACTGGTCCGTCACTTCCTCCAACAACACCCTGATCTCCTTCCGCACCTTCAGCTCCGCACCTTCCGTCAGTTTTCCCTTCAGCGTCTCGCGCACCCCCAAAACATTCAGCAGCGGAGCCAGCTATCCTTGATAACTAGGCGATAGCCGGATCAAAAATACCAAAGTCGCCGTTAGCCGGTGTACGAAAAAAAGGTGTTGTGTTAGTAGTTAGTTTAGTATTGAGTGACTTGGAGCGGCATCACAGGCGGGTGGGCTCAACTCACCTGCGTCCTCGCTCTCTTCCTCGCTAGCGAGCGCTTCCGCGACGGCGCTCACCAGTTCGACCTCCCACTCGCCATCCTCCTCTCCGTCGCGAATCCCGTCGAGGACCTCTCCCCCCCTTACTCTCGCGATTCGGCCTCTCTGCACCCACGCACCGACGTCGAAAGACAGGCTCGCCGCCGCCACTCGCACGAGCCGATCCGGGTGCAGGAGCGTATTTATGAGCACGCCTGTGAGCGCAGCCCTTGCCTGAACGTCGCCGCCGCTGCCACCGGCGAGGAGCGATCGGGAAAGGGAAGAAGAGCCGAGGGCGTTAGTCGACAGACGCAACAGCGTAAGAAGCGTCGCGCAGGGTGATGACGACAACGACTTGTTGGTGGACGTCAGCACTTGGATGAGCGGCGCGAGCGAGGCCTGCGCGATTGCTGGTTCGAGGATGGCCAGGCGCCAGATATCGAGGAGCGGGAAGATGAAAGCGGCCGGCAGATGCGCCACTAGTGCCGTCGTCGTCTGTCTGAACGCGTCTACTATCGCATAGTTGGGTGCGGCTTTGGACTTCTGTACGTAGCGCTGTTTGAGCCAAGGGAATACGCTCTGCGCCAGATCGTCCTTGATCTTGCTGGGATTTGGTAGAGAAGGTGCGCTGTCGATGAAGGAGACGAGTTTATCGTGTACTGTGTCCAACGCTGGCACTTGGGTGAACAAGATGGATTCGGTCGATAGAGAGGAGATAGCTGGGAGACGTGTGAGGATGAGCTGAGAAATCGTCAGGATTATGGCCTGTGTACCTCGCACAATCCGAAATCAACCAACTTACGAGGGAATGCTTGATACAAAAGAAGGTCGACCTGGGTGCGTAGCTTGGGCGCGTTTACGCCTCCCAACTCATGAATCTGTGCGCGGCCTTAACGTTAGCGAGTCCCCCCAAAAAGGGGATAGGTCGATACAGTATAAGTTTCCATCCAACAAAAAGCCAAACGTGGGCGTCGCAGCGACATTATGCTCACGAGCAACCATCATCCCTATCCCGACCCCCAAATCAACCTTCACAAATGCGACCCTATTACCCTGGTCCTTCCCGCCTTCAGGCTTGGCCGTCTTCGCCCGCGCGAGCTCTTGGAACACCGGCTCGATCATCTTGCAGGGTCCGCACGTCGCAGAAGTGAACATGGCGACGATGGCGCGGTGCGCGCAGAGCAGACGGCGGAACGACACCGGATCGGTCAATACGTGGTTCGGGTTCGGGTTCGGGCCCGAAGGCGAGGCCGTGGCCATGGGCGTACTGCTGTACCCCGAGTCTGAGGCGAGCGCTCGGACGGTGGCAGTAGCGGCGGCGTTCGTCGTGCGATTGGAAGCGGCTTGTGGGAGGGAATAAGAAGCGGTAGTGGTGGAGGCGGCAGGTGGCATTGGCGCCTGAGTCGGGGGTGCAAACACCGCGTCTATGGTTGGGCGCAACGCCGCGCCAAAAGGTGTAGAAAGGAAATAGGCGGGTAAGTCTGGTGAGTAAGTGCGCGGCATCGGCGAGGTGTGAGATCCGGAGGCGGAGGAGGGGGGAAACAAACGCGCCTTTGATCCATGCCGGGACAGATCCTCCCGTCAGAAATCCGATGCAGTCGTCCGTGAACGTGTTGCAGTTGAAGTCTATACGATTGGTACCATGAGCGAGCGGTTGGGACCGCTGATACTGTACTGATCGTCATGACCAACAGGTGATACTGTGTGGGGTCAGTTGGCGAGAGGTGGGTCTAAACTGAATCCGAGTCCCTTCTTAGGGTGCATACTCTTCAAATATTCTTCAAATGTCTGCTCGTCGACGGCTGTCTCTCCCATCTCCATGATCCTGACTGGTTGGCCATGCTATCCGAATGTCAATCTCAGAGCATGTAACTTCGATATACGAGAGGATACGCACATACGATTGTCCAGGAGCTATGATGGATATACCCCGTCCATAGGATATTTAAAGACGACGACAGATGTATGCCTAAGAGTATCATACCTTAGGCTGAGAGTCACGATCACCTACCTTACTACTCTAGATGGTCCCGGGCCGAGGAAGGGCCCGGGTTACCATATGCCACCGATCTGCCTTCCTAAAAACTGCATCGATTTCACCTCTCCCGGACATCGGTCCGGCTTCAGCGTGTTAGGTTAGGATTGATCCTGGTTATCTCCCCTGCCCAACAATTATTTTCGATAGACAGCGGTACATAGCTAACTACGAAAATAAAACGCTTTCAAAAAAAAAAAAAAAAAACTGCATCGACATTGCTCTGGCCAGACCTTTGCTTTAATCATAGATGTATGGTTTCACAGGGGGGGTCATGGTAGTAATGATGGATACTGTTGAATTGATAGAATATATATATGATACCTGGGGATACGACGCGTATGTGTTGGTGACGCGTCCCACGTCGGGACGTTCTACGCCTGTCCCGAATAACTTACTACAAACGCGCCATTAACGCGTCCTTCCCCTTCCCCTTGGCATTCTCCACCTCGATTCTCCCTTCTAACGACTCGCGCAGTTCCTCCCACCATCGCAAACAATACTCCTCCCGATCTCCCACATTCTCCATAATCTCCTTGAACACCTCACCGGCCATCTCGATCAATTCCTCGCCCTTCGGATCCCAAATCGCGTCTGCCACCGCGCTCAATGCATCTGGCAATAACGCGAGCGATAGCGCTGACAACGTCGAGACGAGAACGAGCCACAGGCGGTGTCGCCGCTGTGCATCCTCTGTCGCGGAGATAGAAAGGCCGGAGAGTGTGGAGAGGGGAGAGGAGACAAGATTGCCCCAGCGCAGGGGTGCTTGCACTTGCGCTGCCGATAAGCGCACAGAACGCGAGACGCAGCTGTGGGGTCGTGAGCTTTCCGTCTCCCGAGTTCTGTATGGAGGGTATGTCATCAGCAGCCAGCGGAAAGATGAGTATAGTATGGACGGGCCTACCTCAAGGAGGCACCGTACGTAGAACGGCAGGCTTCTTTATGAAAGTTGGCCGTAGTACCCTTGTTCCTTGCATTTCGGCTACAGTAGCCGAATCGGCTACGCAAGCGCGTGGGCAGCGGATATTGCCAGAATGACAGAATGAGGACTCGCGTGTCTCCCGGCGCGATGCATCGTTTAGATGCCTTGATGAGAAACAAACTTGTCGGAACAGGGGGCTGAAGAGGGTGACATATGTGCGTACGGAAGGCACAAGGGGAAGGCAACATGCTCGATTGTGTCAGGACTGAGCAGGGGAATGAGCAGTTCGACACATGCGAAGTTGAACGCTTCGCGAACGTATGTGAGGGGACCTGTTCGAGTTGTCCCTTGCTGGAACTTCTTGGAACTTGGATAAGTCGTTCGTGACAGCACATCCGGCTATACCCACCATAGGCATTTAAAGTCCTGAAACACATCTCGCTTGCCTCTACATCGGCACTCAAAACATCTAGTGCCGAGTAGAACACCCGCTTCAGCTCTGCGAAGCCAGCACTGCTCGTTGATGTGACCCCGCCGAACTTGGCGATCACAAACGAGAGATGGGAGAGCGTGCGGAGCGTAGACAGAGCGAGAGACGAGTGGGTGGGTGGATGTACAGGAGATAGTTTGCGGTCTAGGGAGGGTGAAGGGGGGTACACAGGGCGGGAGTAGGTGATAGTAGAGAGGCTCGACTGCGAGAGCACGATAGTTGTCAAGAGGACCGTTTTGAGGATCGTCCAAATATTCGCCGCAACGTTGCGAAATTCTGGTGCTGTGGTATTCGGAATATGAAGTACAAGGTGTGGTACGGGTTCAACAAGGCACATACCAATGTCATCGTCGTTTTCGATGCCTGCAAGAGCACTTTGTGCCCAATAGTTCTCCACGTTGCTAGCAACTTTCTCAAGGCGCATGGTGGTTGCTTGCATCGTGTTCCAGCCTTCTAGGAGAGAAGATTCTGTCAATAATGGAAGAATTCTTGCGGTTATGCCTGCGAGGGAAGAGATAGCAGCGAAGAGTGGCGAGTCGATCAGGGCTGTGAGTGCGCCAGGTAAGGGAGCAGATTCGTTCCATGGGGATGGGCCATCATACGGGAATGAGGGTTGTTTTGGTCCCACAGGCATTGTGAGCGAAAGGCGTCCACTTGTGGTTGTGCTACATGATGAAGGGAGCGAAGCGAGAAAGGATCTCGAGGCGAAAGTAGACTCAATAATAGTCATCAGGTGTGAGGAGAGAGCCTACAATCGTAAGTTGGCAGTGACAGACAGAGATATGATGAGACTTACAGAGAGTGGGAGGGCCTTAATGCGTTCCGAGGCTAGATCCCGGGGAGCACTTTCGTCACGATAGAATCGTCCCGCATCATCGCCTCGGGATCGACCGAGTTGGAAGAGTGAGGGGGAAGACGTCCTCGACGGGATTCGCGAAGGAGAAGTGGATGGCGAGTGGGAGGTCGAACTGGTGGGCACTGTCGCGGAAGCGCTTGGTAGTGAGGAAGCGAGCGAGGACGCAGGTGAGTTGAGCCCCCCCACCTGTGATGCCGCCACAAGTCATTCAATACTAAACTAACTGGAACTTCAGCGTCTGCGCGCTCTCGTACGTGACGCCGGGCCATCCCCTCAACTTGTAGAACGCGAGTTGCTTCACAAGCTGTGCCCACGCATCTGGCGACACTTTGAACTGCTTGATGAAATCCTTGCCATAAACGTCGTAGTGCAGCACGCAAAGCTCGTGCGCGCCGACGAGTTCGTCGAAGTTCTTCTCCGCCTGCTTGATGTCGGCGAGAAAGGCATCATTGGCTGTGAGCATAATTTCACTGGGGAGCGTGGGAGGGGAACTTGGCGTTGGCGGGCCAAGGTCGATCTTCTTCGCGTCAAGGGAGCCAAGCATGAACTCGTTCAAGCGTAGGAGTACCATCCATGCAGAAGTGCTCTCCAAGGAATCCAGAGCAACCGTTATCCCAGACGATCACTGCAGCACGGCATAAATGAGCAAAACGCTGCTACCCGTTCACATGGGAACGACGTACGCTGATGCTTATCGTACCATCGATTACGGCCGTCGCCTATCCAAGCACTCCAAGTAAGATCTTCGCGGCTCGTAGGCTTGTCATTGTCAAGCGCCACGACAATCATGGCAGACTCGATACGTTTGAGCGCTGCCTCGTTGGCAGGCGATGCTTCAATCAGCCGTTGGCGTGCCTGCAGCAACATTCAATGTCTTCGCAGGGTGAGACAGACCTAGAGTGAATACGTACATGTGCCCAAGTATCTCTATTCTCGCTCGTAAGAGCGCCGAACGCAATTCCTTTATGGGTATCTGCTTGGTGGATGATGTCGGCGATGGCACTGCCGAGTTGAGAGTTGCCATCAATCATATTTCACGAGAGTCAACACAAGAACGTACATTTCCAAGTCTGCCGCGCTCAGCTCAGTGTCATCAGGGCGCGAAGCTGAACCTCGAAGAATCTGTTGCGAATAAAGACGACGTGATTATGTGTTGCAGGATCGAATTTGCGGGCGACATCTGAAGGAATGGTGGGATACCGACTGGCATGGGATCTGGAGGAGAAAAAGGACGAGCGTCACGTTCCTGAGCTTTACGATTGCATATATATATTATACTCACAACCACTTGTATGAGTCCATGCAGAGCAGGGCGCCGCGGACCTTCTCGGGTTCTAATTGAGCGCTGAAATGACGACGGTGGCTTGGGTATTAGCACTCCGTGGCGCACGAGCGGGGAGGGGGGAATTGGGTGACAAAAAGTCACGCACGTCTCGACGAGCGTCCGGAAAGGAAGCATGGCCTTGACGAGCGTCCCCGCGCGCCTTAAGCCGCCGCTGCAGCTCCGCCGCCTCCGTCGACGCGCCAAACTTGCCCACCGCGGACTCGCTGCGCGCGCATTTGGCGGGCGTCAGGTGCGTGCGAATGGTTTCGAGGTACTTGGCGAGGGTTGACGACAGCGGCGGGACGGGGAGGCAGGGCAGCGAGGCCTGATATCGGAGCATTGGGCTTTGCGTTGGGTCGACTTTGTACCGCCCTGGAAGGCTAGAGCTAGAGCGTCCAGACCGTGGTTAGACGGTCATTAGTGGTTGCTGGTTTGCGGAAGTCAGTTGCATTGCGCGAATTCTGGGAAAGGGAGACAAACATACATAAAGGCGAGGAATATGGGGGTGCACTCTAGATCTGAGACTTGACATGAGACGATGTCTAAGGTATAGATGCTAAAAGGAATGGAGTCAAGAATAGTCAAGCGTTTAGGCGTGGGGGCAACCGAGTAAGAGCGTTAGATTGGACTTACAAGCGCCGGCTAAGTCACGGTGAGGCACATTTACTATGCCGCATTTTACTGTAAAGTAACTTAAAATAATAATTTGTCCGCACCTGGCAACACTCCCACTCTTTGCGGGAGCCGAAGACGATAGCCGGACTAAATCATCTCTCCCTTGTGATTAACTACGAGTTGAGTAACCTAGTGACTTGACTCCAACTCACTCCGAGTCGCGTCCCTCGCTCTCGCGGGCGATCCTGCCATGGCGCCCACAAGTTTGATCTCCCACTCTTTCTCTTCGTCCTATTCGTGAAAACCGTCGGACACGTCTCGCTCTTTAGCTCTCGTGACTTCGGCCCTTTTGTACCAGGCATCAACGTTGAAGGCCAGCCTTGCCACTTTCACACACAGCCTGATTAGGTGCGTGTACGAGCACACCCGTGAGCGCACCATTGTTCGAGCGTCGCTGGTGAGAAGCGGCCGAGAAAGGGAAGACGAATCGGTCGTCTGACGCACCACCGTATAAGATGTTGCGCGGGATGACATCAGAAATTCAACTGGTTATTATCAGCATTTGGATCCGTGACGCCTGGGCCATGACTTGTGCGATTGCCGAAGAAGGCCAGACGCCGGGCATCTAGGAGAAAATGCTTCCAAAAAAAAAAAAAACGTTTGCTTGTTCATGTCACGTTACCGAAAAGTAACTAAGTAGAAAATAGTTGCAGAAAGTCAAAAAAAGGTGAAAAGCAGCATGCAGGCATTCTCACCATTACAGTACCGGGTAAAGACCAGTTGCAATCAGTCCTTACAGCAACTGATACAAATATAAAGCATTACAGCTGTTTCGGAAATTGTAGACGTCTCTGAAAAAAATCACTTGTGGTGCTGTGGCGCCAGGCCAAACAAAGCCGGTAGTAGTAAGCCTGAGAGCCGACCCCACACCGTGACCGTCTTCAAGTTCTCCACCAGCCATGACGCTCACCTTTCATCACCCATCGTCATGTCGAACTACCGTTATATCCCACCAGAACCGAAGGACGTGATCTGTTGCCTGTCGTTGTCTCTGAAGACCCATGAAATTGCTTACCATACAGGAATCAGCATACGTACTGTTCAACGTGTCATTGGGCAATGGCGAAAGATGACTGCTCGAAGACACCTCCATTGAGTACTCCTTGGATCCTGGCTAGAGCAATATCTTGGGGGTGGGGAGGCATGGGACCAATCCCAAGAAAGCACTGGTACCTTGGCACTCCAGGTCCAGGGCGTGCACTGTTTGGATTTGCTGCCATATACGAGTGTAGATGAGGACCTGGAACTGGAATGACTTAATGCTAATTTTCGAAACAGCTGACTCAGGAACGTTGTTTACTTGTGGCCTCGGTACAAACAACCTCTGTCAAATACGGTCAACACGGTATTCATTCTCACCGACATTGCGCATAGCCCCCTTCCGTTCCATCCATGCCACTCCAGCTTGCCTGTCATCCCCGTCTCACTCTCTAAATGCAAAAGAGTCTGCCCCACTCTCGCACCGGCTCATGACACTCATGAAAGCATATGGGTGCTATGCTGTCAGCGTCTACACTGTAATATCCATTGTCGACTTTACCATCGCCATCGCGGGAGTCAACCTACTCGGCGTGGACTACGTCTCCTCTGTCGCTGCATCTGCGAAAGCGTGGGTGCTCAGCCTGGTCTATTCACACCCCCTGGAGCCAGGGCGTGAGGAGATTGAAGAGGTGTCGCGAAGTATGGCTGCAGTTGTGCAGGAAGTGTTGTATGCTATGCTTCTACTCGCGTGGACTATGCACAAGACCCTATTCGTACCGGTGCGGATCGGATTAGCCGCTGCATTCACGCCTAGACTTGTCAACTGGCTGCGTGCCAGAGGGTGGGCCGGGAAGGGACGCGTAGGGCCATGCAGGAGATGAGAGAGCGGTCGTAGTGAAAGGTATGTGATGCGCCGTCTCCAAGCCCCCCTAGTGTCCTCAGCTTGAAGGCTGATTATACTTGGAGGGCTGACGTTATCATTCACGTTGCCTCCTCGCTCGCGCACATCGCGCACAACGCCACCAGACAAGTTGTCCTCGATGTCCGTGGTCCTCTCATGCGAATACTACCTTGTACCTTGTGCTAACTCAGTCCATTCTAGACTGCTGTCTCCCGTACCACGCGCATCCTCAAGGCTACCCTTTCTACTGGCGCGAAGCAGTTCGTTACCATGTCAAGCATCACATCGTTCGCCGTGACGGATGATTCCTGAATCAGTCATGAACAAGACCCAAGGCTCGAACGATGATTGAGCGCGCTAACAATAGCAGTACACATAATATCTGACCCACTCAATTGTTACGCTCCCATTTGACAGTCATTCACCTGGCGAGACTGGAGGTGTATACCTCATAAGTCATAACATGGGACCAAATACGGTGGTTATGCCTTCATTCATCGCCTGTCAAACTTCCAATTCCGCTTGGGCTCTTCTGACTTATTTCCCCCGGACGTGTGGCTGCCTGTGCCTCGGATAACACCATAAACGCCCCTCGAGGTTGTGAAGATGGAGATTGAAGATGTTCATCGGACCATTATGCATAGAGTCGCTAGTCGAGTTGTATGAAATGCCATGACGCGATACGACAACACATTTGTTACAGTAATGGCAAACGCGATGAGAAGGCGTATAGCGTCATCTAGCGAAACCCAGAAACACCTGAAAGGGGTGTCAACAACCATTTTGCGTGATATTGTTATGTCTCACCGATGACTCCACACGCTGCACGGGCTCCAGAATTTCCTGTCTTCAGAGACTCCTTGTTAACCCCAAGCCCCAAATCATCTGTTCCCTAGATAGGCCGCAGAAAATCAGCGCGGGAAAGGTGGCGGTGTACCAATAAAACCCACAGCATGCAAAACGACTGCTCGACTACGGAACGAATGGTAAGCATAGTGGTGTCAGAAAGTATGTAATTACCCAATGATGCTTAGAGGCCCGTTGAGAGAAATCAAGCTGTCCGTCAGAATGAATATGGCTGCCCCGGTTGCGTCACTTTGGATGTTTCCAAGATCTCCCATGTGTCGCTCGATTGCCGTGGGAGCACCGTGATTCTTATTGAACGGGTTGAAGTGAGGCCCAACTGACATGCACCCATTCGAAGTATCTCCCAATTGGCTGGGGCGAGTCGAGTGAGGCCCGGGGTTGAAGAGCAAGGGTAAACTTACTGGATATGGAAACCGCGGCTTGCCGAGGGATCGAGCAACTTGAGATTTCCAGTGATGATGACGGGAGCAGACGTCGAAGACTGCTCGAAGACTACGGTTCCGGTCACGGCAGAATCTCCACTGGCAGAGAGGACAGCAACGGCCTAGCAACCCCATGAGTTGGATTTCCGAGATACAGGATCGTTCGTAACACGGACCTTGTAGACGAAAGGTTCCCTCGATGAACCAGACCCAGACCATAGATAGTATACAACAAAAGCAAGGGCTAAAATACTGGCAAATATTAGAGGGCGCATAGGAGACAGCGTACGATGATGAAAATCCATCGTTGGTGGTCCTTGAGTAGACTCAGATTCACCCCGCCCACGGGCTGGGAGGCCCTTCTAACAATGCGTGACAGCCTGAGGGACCGTTCGGTAGTACATAGCTCGCGTCCGAATTCGGCAAATCGGCTATTTTCGAAATTGGGACGTTCGATTTGGCAGGCGCCAGTTTCGAAACCGGAGCTATCGAACGGGCCCTGAGGCTGGCCGCAGACTGAGTGAGTTGGCCGGCTGCATAATCGCTTTATTCTCGGTTCCTGCTCCAAACTTGTCGCAGCACGGATGTCAACGAACGAGCCTGCGTGATATAGTTATCGCAGACATCGTCCTTCCCGGAACCTCATGTTGCAACACTCAGCTATCCCTCATCGAGCAGAACTGAATGACGGAGTGACTGATAAACCCTGATACTAGTAGTATGTCCGCTGTTACCGTCTTTGCTCACTGCACCTGGTCCTACAACATTTCCATTTTGCAACGTAGTTAAAAATCCCCATTTTATCATGGCCCATGGGCCACCCGACTCCTTCATCAAATGGAATCAGCCTTGCAGAGAGTGTCTGTCAGTTCCTGCACATCCTTCTTCTTCCGTGCAAGATGTCGCAGACAGAGTGTGCCCAACTGTGGACCCGCGCTATACTGGAAAGTCTACGCACTCCTCACAACGAACAACACTTGGTGGTCTTCGATGCGTTCCTCCGAGTCTTCGGTGTCTCCTCTGTCACTCAAGACGCACCGACTTTGTGTGCACTTTAATATTACAGCGCGGACAATAACGTGTTTGCTGAAGGGGACTTAGGGGAGGTGTCTGTATGGAATCGTACCAACGGTATAGTTTTCACTTCGTTTTCCTCCACATCATCACTGCTTCACACTACCCCCGCCAGATGGCCCCCTTCAACCCCAAGGCTGAAACCACGAGCAGCATGTGCAACGAGGCTGAATACAAGCTGTTTGAACGCATTCTCAAGGCACGTGGTCTCCCCGCCTCCGAGTCGTCGGCTGCTGAATGCCGTTGCTGTACTTAGCTGCTGTCGATTCCACTCGAGGGCGAGCCTACTGTCGCTCTGTCAATGTTTCCACGACGACTGTCAGCGTCCGGAACTGTCGTCTCAAGCGACGTTTCCGGCACCATGTCGACGTTCGTTATTAGTATTCGGCACTGTACCGTGACAGCCCTATGGAACGCTGTGCGCGGTAGCATCGCGGGCCGCCCCGTGCATCGTTGCCCTAGATGAGGTATCAAGACTCCCACGGACTGAGGCTATTCTTTAATAACTACAGAAGTCCGAGTTTGAGACAAATTCTTGGAGACTGATCTTTCGAAGTTTCTCCCACCTAGATCACTCGTCAGTTAGGTGGAGAAACAGGATGTACAAGGGCTTCGAGTAGCTGGAAGTTTTCCTAGTCTCGAGTCTCGACCGAGGTGAAGAGTCAAGACACCGTCAGTGAGAAAGACTCGGAGTGATCCGTCGCCGTGGTATCGCCATATTTCTGGGTGCTCGGTATCACCTGCGCTGGCTCCACATCACCTGCGGTGGCTCCACTGCGGCCTGTAGTACAGTCGACTCTCACATAAGGCATACCCCTCGGTCACGCCATATTTCTATCACAACTCATACCAAGTGCTCCGGACCAATCTACAATGAAAGAAGGATATTATATTGATATTTGGAATGAGGTCCGGCCACCCTCATCTCCTTATGGTCACCCTTCCGAGTGTGATTGAGGGGTATGCCTTATACGAGAGTCGACTGTACATAGTACAGTACTGCAGTCATGGGGTTGTCGCATTACTCGCATAAGATTTGCAGCGCCAAACTTCGCGCCACCGCCACGCAAACTCTTGGCTGCCGTGTAAGTGCAACGGCTCATCATCAGTTACGGCTGCAGCCTGAGGGCTATTAATAGTTGTCCTGATTACCACTACGATTAGCTGGTAGTGGACATGCAGGGGCTTCGAGCCTTCCCATACATGATGGTTGCCCCGTGCAACTACCCCACTGTACTGTACATCCACACTGGCGCTCCTATCGGAACGTTCTTGGAACGGAATGTTCTCGGAACGGAACGTTCTCGGAACATTCTAGGAACACGTGGCTAGTGATTGAAAGTCCGTGACGTCACTATGGTATTATTCCTCAAATCAAACACACTTCGTCAACACCACCAGTCAATTGACGCGCATCGCGGCCTAGTGAGTAGTATCTGATATTTGACATGTGCGTCGTCCACAGAATCCGCACCTGTTAACTGGCCTCGAGGCAACACTCCCGGCCGCAGTACACAATATCACGTCTTTAAAATCCGAGTGCAGGATGACGCCGACCCTATCAACGGGGTTGGCAGATTCTCTGGTCTCCTAGTCGATGCCTGAACTCCCGATGTCCAGCTGATCATGGATGGGCGCAGGGCTTCAACATTTACATCACCGCGCAACCAGTGACACTTGACAATTCTCGGACTAGTGGGAGATATTGCACCCAGCTTAGCCCGAATGTACTCGACTGCACCACTATCCTTGATGGAGTGTCGCATCAGAACCGCGCTCGCGTCCGCACACCATCCCTACCCACCCCTAAATCGTAGTGCGTGTGATCTGTCAGTTGACATCTCAGGTCACAGGGACAAAACTTGCTGTTACGCCTCAGTTGATCTAGGAAGGGATAAGGCGACAGCTGGCGTTCTTCAGCACTTCGGTTTTCGTTTGCTAGTGGCGCACCTCCACAGCGCTGATGGCTGTCACCCTCAACATGCACGATTCCCGGGGTGCTCACTTCCTTATGCAGTGGGGGCATTGCGAATTCACGGAAGCAGACACGATAAATAGCTTCCTCTATGTCGTTGACCATTCCCCCATCCCCATCCCCATCCTCACAACCAACCATGCTGAGTTACTACTGCCTCACCATTCCCCTTACCCTCTCTTTCTTATTAATCTCACTCTCACGGGCACAGCAAGACTTCCCTCCATGTGTCATACCTTGTGCCATGTCCGCGGCCAAAGTTTCAGGATGCGATCTGTATGTGCCTTGCTCCCGCACTCATGCCTTACCTTTATCTCAAGCCGACACCCCCATGTTTCCAAGCAATAACAAAGCCTGTCTCTGTACCAATCCCGCATTCGCCAAAGCTGTAACTGCTTGCGTGCAGAGTAGCTGTAGTGCCTCTGATGCACAAGCGGCAGCTGACCTCGCTAAAAAAATATGCAGGTGCGTGACTAAGTAACAGACAAACTTGCTCGTGATAGAATTTCTTCCATAGCACCTAGCACCTAGCTGTCCCGGAGTGTATTGTGGCAACACTTTCTCCAGCGCGATTCTTCGTCCATATGAACGTCTCATGTATTTTTTTTGGTTTTTGTGAAATAATCGATGTCTCGACAAAGTTTGGGGACCTTGCTAGACACAGTAAAGGAATGTTTGTCAAATATTATCATGTCAGCACCATTGGGGCGGCCGTTCAACCCTCGACACGAACGTTGTGGCTCCCTGCTCTTCCCTTGTGCTTTAGCAGACCAGAACACGTGCCGGCGAAGAGCTTCCTTTTTAAAAAAAATTATGATGTGACATTCTCGTCCTGGCCAATGACTGTGGTCGCTGGCGTAGAAGGCCGGGTGTGAGAGGGCGAATCAGGGGCGATGAACTAGTCTTGTACTTTCCTGGATGAGGAGCTGGAGTAGGGGCTCTTTCAATGAACTCCAGAGTCTCCACGAGGACAGCAACCTGTTTTCATTACACGAGCTCGTGTTGAAGCCCCGCAAAGTGGCCAGAGAACGATACAACGGCATGGGGACGTGGGACTATCACCCGGGGACTCGGACCCTGTCATCCAGAGCAAGGTTGCATGATGCCTTTGACACGCAGAGTGCACACGCCCGCGATGGCAACCACGTATTGGCGAATGGTCCCCAAGCCCCAAATCATCTGTTCCCTGGATAGGCCGCAGAAAATCAGCGCGGGAAAGATGGTGGTGTACCAATGAAACCCACAGCATGCAAAACGACTGCTCGACTACGGAACGAATGGTAAGCATAGTGGTGTCAGAAAGTATGTAATTACCCAATGATGCTTAGAGGCCCGTTGAGAGAAATCAAGCTGTCCGTCAGAATGAATATGGCTGCCCCAATTGCGTCACTTTGGATGTTCCCAAGATCTCCCATGTGTCGCTCGATTGCCGTGGGAGTACCGTGATTCTTATTGAACGGGTTGAAGTGAGGCCCAACTGACATGCACCCATTCGAAGCATCTCCCAATTGGCTGGGGCGAGTCGAGTGAGGCCCGTTGAAGAGCAAAACGATACTGGGTAAACTTACTGGATATGGAAACCGCGGCTTGCCGAGGGATCGAGCAACTTGAGATTTCCAGTGATGATGACGGGAGCAGACGTCGAAGACTGCTCGAAGACTACGGTTCCGGTCACGGCAGAATCTCCAGAGAAGACAGCAACGGCCTAACAACCCCATGAGTTGGATTTCCGAGATACAGGATCGTTCGTAACACGGACCTTGTAGACGAAA
>QLOS01003235.1:0-13286 GCA_003313725.1 Russula sp. MG48 | reverse complement strand
CGGAGACAAACAGGCACAGCTGCACAGACAGCCTTACTGAATAGAAATATTCAGAATGTGGTGTGGTTGATGATAAAACCACATACTGTGCACGGTAGCGTTCGGACTGTGCAAGGGTCTTAACCCCTTCACGTGTTATTACCCCTGCACTCCCTACGCCTTCCAAGCCTCTCTCAGTCCAGACGATGTGACGACAGACCAATGGTCGTCTATCTTAAGGACTAGAAAAACAATGTCTCCTCCTTGGACCCTGAACTTCTTATGGATGGCCCCAGAAGTTTCACTGTCCATTGCCCACGGTTCTTCAGGAAGCAGAAGTCCAGACCTTCTCCTTCATGCGCAATGCAGCGGTCAGGCTCATCCCCTACCAGCGCAGCTATCCACAGAAATCTGGAAATGCGCAGGATGACGCAGAGCCTCTGCACCTCTCCAAACCTTGGAACCAGTGCACCCTGACAGTATAAGAATGGTTTCTCATCACTGCATTCACTTGCGCGTGCACCATCCTTATCCCTTGCAATCATGACTACAAACCGCTTCATATTTGCCAAGAGCGCAAACACATTTGCCGCACTTAGCAAGGGGGAGTGTTGAACCGGCAACACAAGGGCCAGATCCCATGGGGATCCGGGCCGCTCTAGTTCTGTCTAGACCTAATCCGGACATATGGGCAATATCCCCTTATGGGATATTATTATGATATATTAGGATATATGCACATTACCTTATGTCATGTCACACATGCCTACATGTATATAAGCACCAGCTTTTCGCTGGTAAATATCAGTGTTGCTTTCGCCCACACTTCGTAGTATACAAGTAAGAGTCTACATCCTAAAGGATTCCACTGCACACCTGCTAGCTGCGCACTAGTCATACTAGTTGCTGCGCAACAACCACGCCTTCATCCCAGGATACGCACATATCACCAGACCAATCAACTTGCTGCTGAAAAAGGACAAGCCGTTCGAATGGACGGACGAATGTACGGAGGCGATGGAGAAGCTCATCCATGCGGTAACGAGCAACCCAGTTCTCCAACGACCAGGCTACGAACGACCATTCTTCCTGGAGGTGGATGCCTCTCAATTCGCCACGGGGGCGATCCTAGCTCAGAAAGATGCCCACGGACGCTTACGACCAGTGGGGAATGTCTCCCACTCCTTCACCCCCGCAGAAAGAAACTACGACATCCACGACAGAGAGCTACTCGCCATTGTGCGAGGGCTACGAGCGTGGCGGCATATCCTCCTATCCACGGAACACCCCATCACGGTCTACACGGACCACGCGAACCTACAGTACTACCGCCACCCGCAACGCATCAACAGGCGAGTGGCAAGGTATCTAGGCAACCTGGCGGACTACAACTTCATCCTGGTGCACAAGCCAGGGAAGAACAATCATGCAGACCACCTATCGCGACGACCAGACTTCGACGTCACCATGGATGACAATACAGACGTGACGGTGCTGCCAGAGCACCTATTCGCGCGAGCCACAGAAATCTACGATCTAGAACGAGAAGTGTGCGAAGCACAGAAAGAAGAAGGAAGCCAAATGAACGAACTAAAGAAAGGACACGCCCTTGACGAAGTAAGAGGGCGCTGGTACTACAGGGCACGTCTAGTCGTACCAATGAGGGAGGGACTGACGCGAAGAATCCTCCAAGCATACCATGATCACGAGACCGCGGGGCACCCAGGAATTGCCAATACCTTGAGGGCAATTGCACGTGACTTCTGGTGGCCGACGATGAAGAACTTTACAGTCGCATACGTCAAGGGATGTGCGACCTGCCAGTCGACCAAACCAAACACTGTCAGGCCGAGGCCGCCAATCTCGCCCATCACCACAGAAAAGAATGCGACCCCATTTCACACCATCAGCTGGGACCTGATTACAGACCTACCCATGTCCCAAGGGTATGACGCCATCTTAACCATCGTCGATCATGATTGCACGAAGGCCGCAATCTTCCTGCCGTGTAACAAGACCATTGACGCATTGGGAGTTGCACGCCTATATGCAGAACGGGTATTTCCGTTCTATGGCGTACCAAAACGCGTCATTTCAGATCGTGATCCAAGGTTCACGGCAGCGATCATGAAAGAACTTTGCGCACTCTTAGGAACCACGCAAAACATCAGCACGGCATTCCATCCACAGACAGATGGGCAATCAGAGCGCGCAAACCAGTGTGTTGAACAGTACCTTCGAATTTACGGCAACGCAGAGCAGAACGACTGGGTGCAATTACTCCCCTTGGCCCAGTTTGTACACAATACTTGGGAGAATGAAACAACGAAAAGAACACCCTACGAACTACTCATCAGTCACACGCCGACGATCCACGTGACCGATCATCAGGCTAAGGTGCCCGCTCTGACGGAACGGAAGGACTGGCTGGAGTGTGCACGCGCGCACGCAACGGCTGCGATCAAGAACGCACAAAGACTACTTGTGCAACGATCGGAGCGACGCAAAGGCGAAAGAAGGTTCGCAGGGTACAGGGTGGATGACCAAGTTTGGCTTGAGGGAAGCAACCTGAGGCTCTCACACCCGATCGCAAAACTGGCGCCCAAACGCTATGGCCCATTTAGGGTGACTGACATCATTTCACCAGTGGTATACCGACTTGAACTTCCTGCTCACTGGAAGATTCACAACGTACTCCATGCGTCATTGCTGACGCCTTACAAAGAAACCCTTGAGCATGGGAAAAACTTCCCGTCACCTGCGCCAGAATTGATCGAGGGCGAAGAAGAATACGAAGTAGAACGCGTCGAGAACTCGAGACGCGTTGGAAGAGGAAAGAAATTGCAGTACCTGCTCTCTTGGAAGGGGTACTCCAAGGTGCACAACAGTTGGGAACCAGCTGAAGACGTGCATGCGCCAAAGCTTGTTGCTGAATACTATCGGCGCAAGCCAACAGGGGTGCGCGCAACGGAGATAAAAGGGACAGCAGGAGAGACGAGCAAAAGGCATCTCCCCATCCCTCCTGCACAGAAACACTCCGCTCCACTCATCATCAGAACCTGTGACATGACCGATGGCCGACCCAACACCCCCGCCATATCAGGAGGACCATTCTACAGCCCCTATGCCGACGATGAGCTCTGCTACCCGGGAGAGCTCATCTTCCTCAACGCCCTCCAGGCCTCGCCGTTCACGACGTCGCCGCGGGTCAGCCCCACGAATGACCTCTGGGCCCGCACCTCCCGAACCAGCCTCACCGACAGCGTCTCCAGTGGTGGAGGCGTTGATCAGCCGCTTGCGCTCGACCCAGCCAGCGGCGCCTCCTCAAGCGACGACCTCAACGCACCGCGCGCGCACGACGCGTACGCGGTCACCAACGATAGATCTCTCTGGGGACTCTCCCGCGCATTCTCCCGCGCATTCGATATCCCAGCAATCAGTGGGCCCCACGCGCCGGCGCAACCGGCCGGAGCGGACGCTCACCCACTTTACACCCCTGACCTCCTCAGCACCCTCGGGCCGCTCAGCCCGATCTCCGCCCTATTCAACCCCGGGCGGACGATCTATGATGGCCCCCTTAACCCTACCGAACCCGCACAACACGAGGACCCCCGCGGGAGCGCCCTCGCTCCTGCAGGTGGTCCTGCTGGTGAACCACCACGGGTTCATCACGAACATTGGGACGGCGCATGTCCCAGCAACATCAATCCTACGACACAGCGAGGGGGCGGTCGTTCTGCGACAGAGCGAGCCCTGAGGAGGTCCGAGCAGTGGGCAGAGATAGCCCGCGCTAACGCCGCCGCAGGGGCAGTCCCTGACGCGCGCATGCCTCGCAAGAGGCGCGCACCGCGCAGGAAGATAGCCCACTTCTACTGCGGGAAGTGCCGAACCGACGGGGCAGACCACAAGTACGAGGACTGCCCCACGTGGAAGACCTGCGGGTTCTGCGGGGCGGAGGGCCACTGGTCCTTCGACTGCATGACGCCCCACGACCACTGCGAGGACGGGCGCTGTGGTGTTCATGTTGGACACCACTTCATTGGTGAGGCATGCCCCGTCACCGGCAGGAACAAGAACCAGGACTTTGGCTACGAGGAGGAGGGCGCGGTAGTGGACTTGAGGCGAGCGATCGAGATCTATGGTGAGGATCTCGATTGGGACTCGTTTCTTGAGCCATTTTGAGGACTATTACGAATCTTACGATACGCTTCTTTACGCTTACGGACTGGACTGGCGCATGATGGCACACCCACCTAGAAGAGGGGGTGGTGTTACGGTTTGCGGCCCTGTGTGGTGCGTCTCCGTGTTCCGACTCTAGTACTGGTGTCATGTGATCTTACATCATGTGACGCGTCTCATCATGTGACGGACTCGCACTTTATAAGCGCTGACTGATATGCTGACTGACGCGTTACCAATGCTGACTGAGGCATTGGTAACTAGCTTACTATACTGATCACCAATCCCCTATGGATTGGTGATGCGATTTGTGATACGATTAGTGATGTGCTGAGTGGTGCACTTCGTCAGCGGCCACACCCCCTGTATAAATAGCGTAGGAGTTGAGCACTGGAAGCCCCAGTCTCAACTTAGTCTCCAATACGAGTTGAACTTCATCGCGAACAACCTTGTGTGATCCCACTTCCCTTCTCTATCACCGCTCCGCCTTAATAAGGCATATCGAAGCTCGGCAAGGCATGCTATAACGCTTGCGATCACACAGACTTAGGAGAGGACGCGTCGGCTTATATAAGCGGCACCTTCCTATTATAGAAGTAGTTCACACAGTCACATGAACTACCAGAACTTGGCATAGCGTCCAAACCGAAGACTTAAGGTTGACCTACCGGAACCAAGTGCTCGGGCATCTCGGCCTTAGCAAAGCGTTCACACGATCATGTGCTCACTTCGAGCCACGGCCCCTCGTAGCCGTGACACTCGCCCTCTTACTCCTCATCCAATGCTCTGGAGAGACAGCGCCGGACCCATAGGTATCGCACACCAGCAGAAGTTGACCCTGATCAACTAGCAGAAGCTCTCGCCTGGACCGAAAGACAACTCGCCCAGGCACAAAACGACGTCGAAACCCACGCACACATCTGCCAGTACACGTGCATAGGAGAGTACAGTAACGTTCACATACTCCTAGATCGCATCCTCCTAGAAATCCACGCTTTCGCGCTAGAACTTGAACACATCATTAACGCCTACTTCGAGGCAGCAGGCTTTCCCTTGTAAAAGGAAGAAAAGTAACCCTGGAGATAATCAGAGCTGACATCCGCGAAAACGCGCTCACCAGAGTCCCTGTCAGAACCCAGGACGATCTCCCAGATTACATCAAAGGCAAAGCCTATTGGCGACGCAACCAACAGAACACCCATTGGTGCTACCACATCCGCCTCTTCACCGCGGTAGGAATCGTCGAAAGACCTATTGAATACATCAACGACGACTGGTACATCCTCGACTATAACCAAGGAAGCTACGTCACCAGCCTTGCAGGACTCCTTGACAGAGAGAACGTCAGCGAGACAGGACTAGGCCACAGCTCTCTTAGACCAGAGTCACCAGAAGCAATTGAGGTAGATCCTCCTAGCGCTAACGCGTCCTCCTTCCAAAGCACAGACGAGGGAGAAGAGCCCACACCAGGACCAGCTCTACAGCCCATCACACCCCTAGAAGAGTTCCTCAGCACAGGACTCCAAGACGTAGCGACGCTACAAGGAAGCAATCCGCTTCAACAAGAAACGGGCGCAACCCCGCACCTACTCCAGATCGCACACGCGGCAACGCAGCCGACAGCACCGCCACCAATACTCCAGCCACCCAATCCACCAGTAATGGCCGCACCAGCACCCGCCGCCACGGTAGCACAAACCAATGGATGGCTCAAAGGAAAGGAGCCCACAACCTTCGAAGGCGACCGCACCAAAAGCGAAGCCTTCCTCAGAGAGTTCAGGCTCTATAGAATCCTGAACCGCGCTGATGAAAACATAACCAATCCATACACCAGAGTGGCACTCGCCCTATCATTCATCAGAGGACCCCTCGTCGATGATTGGGGCGACGCACAGTCTGCCAGCCTCATAGAAAAGACCACCCGCACGATCAACAGGATCGCAGAAAACGATGAGGCCCTCTGGAACAGCTTCGAAACGGACTTCAAAAGCAGCTTCACGAACACAGCAAAGGCCCAGAACGCCTACAATAAACTCATGGCCCTCCAGATGCAAGGCAACAACATCGACGGCTACATCGCGTCGTTCAACCACTACATCCGCAACTCGAACTGGACAATGGGGGATCAAGGAACCCTCGAAAAGTTCAAAAGGGGACTTCGCCGAGGCATCGCCCTCAGCGTCATGAACAGAGACACCATCCCTGCGACCATCGAAGAATGGCAGGAAGCTGCAAGAAAGGAGGTGCTCAGGAGAGTGCAGATCGACGCTGACCTAGGACCAGCGCCGCAGCGAGGACGCTTCATTCCGCGCCCAACCTTCTTCAAAACACAGAACAAACCAGCCACGAAGCCCAGAAACGATGGCTACGCACCCATGGACGTAGATGCGGCGCAGACAAGCGCGCCACCCCGGATGGGAGGGCCCCTCACTGACAAAGAACGCCAACAACTTCGAAAAGAGAACAAGTGCTTCTACTGCAAAGCGGTGGGACACACGGCGAACAAGTGTCGCAAAAAGCAAGCTGCGAGGCCACCGCGCGCATCGCGGGTCGCAGAAATACAAAAAGAGGAGCTCGCGCCTAGTGATAGCGTGAGCCAGACCAGCTCCCAGACAGCAACTAGCGATGTTGTCACCCAGATACGCTCCATGACCACGGAGGAGCGAAGGGGCATCTACGATACCATACTGACTGAAGATTTGGATTTTTAAAGAAGCTCGATCTATCGGCCTGGGACCGAGCTTCACACATATGTACCATGTACGTGTCTCATCGGAATAGCGTTAATGTTGATATTCTCTTTTCGAGCACGAATGGGAAGGCCAAGGAAAAAGCCCTCGTAGACAGCAGGGCAATGGACAACTTTATAGACCAGAAGACGGCGCGACGACTGCGCCTAATCCCACGCAAACTAAAAGAACCACGACTGCTCTACAATGTAGACGGCACCGAGAACCGCAGCGGTCGAGTGATAAGTTACTGCGACCTGCTCGTGTCAAGAAACAAGAATGAAAGCATACAGCGCTTCTACATTGCCAACCTGGGACGGGACCGCATCATACTAGGATTCCCGTGGCTACAGCATTTCAATCCGCAGATTGACTGGTCGAAGGGACAGATTGGCGGCGATCCCTTTACCGCCAAGATCACCAGCAGGAGAGCCCCGGATCCCCCAAAGAACCTAATGAGGTACGCGCAGCTGCTAGGGGCCACACTAAGGGCGCAACAATGGGAGGAAGGAGACACGCTCGTCCTCAGAATTAACCACACCAACATAGCGCAGGAATGGGCTATCAAGGCCCACCAGCAATGCACGGCGCCCACGGTGCAGGACGTGCCCCCAGAGTACCAGCGACACTGGCACGTATTCTCCGAAGAGGAAGCACAGCGATTCCCGCCGGCGCGAGAAGACGATCACACCATCACCCTGAAGCCAGATGCACTGACAACCTTAGACTGCAAAGTCTACCCGCTCAACCCACAAGAAATGCTGGCAGCAGACAAGTGGATCCAGGAACACCTGGAAAAGGGATACATCCAGCTGTCCAAGTCACCCTACGCAGCGCCCTTCTTCTTCATCAAGAAGAAGGACGGCTCGCTAAGACCAGTACAAGACTACCGAATGCTGAACAGCTGGACTATCCGTGACATGTACCCGCTCCCAGACATCTCTGTACTAACCAGAAACCTTGAGGGCCGTGCCCTGTTCACCAAGCTCGACATTCGATGGGGGTACCACAACGTCCGTATCAAGGAAGGCGACCAATGGAAGGCAGCCTTCAAGATGCCGCAAGGACTCTTCGAGCCAAGGGTAATGCTGTTTGGCCAGTGTAACGCGCCAAGCACCTTCCAAAGAGTCATGGACCGGCTCCTGCGACCCCTAAAGCTGAAGTACCCGCGAATGGTGTTCGTCTATATGGACGACATCCTGATCGCCACGCCCCTCGACCTCGAGCTACACAAACGCATCGTGCACGAGCTCCTGGACCTCTTTGAGGCAGAGTCATTCTTCCTCAAGCCACAAAAATGCCTCTTCGAACAAAGGCGCGTCGAGTATTTGGGGCTCATCATTGACGGCGAATCGCTTCGCATAGAATCCAGCAAGCTCACGGGAATAAAAGAATGGCCCAGAGTCCTCAAAAGCGTCAAGGAGCTGCGATCTACGCTAGGGGTACTAGGCTACCAACGACCATTCATCCCAGGATTCACAGAAATTGCCAGACCTCTCACCAACCTCCTCAAGAAAGGCGTACCCTTCATCTGGGCCGATGAGTGCACACAAGCAGTAGACAGACTAATCAACATTGTCACCAGTGATCCAGTCCTCTGGCAGCCCAGCCCTGCACGACCCTACGAACTAGAGGTGGACGCCTCCCAGAACGCGACAGGCGCAATCCTGTACCAATGTGACGCCCAGGGCAGACGACGCCCAGTGGGCTATGATTCAAAAACCTTCACGGCCGCGGAACGCAACTACCCCATATGGGACCGAGAGTTCCTTGCCATCGTGCGAGGCCTGGAACACTGGCGACACCTCCTTATGGGTGCACAACACCAAGTAGTGGTCGTGACTGACCACAAAAACCTTCAGTACTACCACTCGCCCCAGAAAATCAACAGGCGCATAGCGCGCTACATACTGACCCTCGGCGATTACGACGTCACCCTAGTCCACCGCCCTGGTGCAAGCAATAGGGCCAACACCCTGTCACGTCGCCCAGACTTCAATGATGCCAGCTCTGACAACGAAGAGGTCACCGCACTCCCCAACCAGCTCTTCACTAATGCCGCGGAGGCCATGGACATGGAGGACAACGTCATCAACCGCCAGAAGGACCATGCAAATGTCCTCAGCACGTGGGCAAAAACTTACCCACTGGAACGCCGGCCCGGCGGAGCCTGGTGGCACGGCAGTCGCCTGGTTGTCGTGGCAGACAACAGCCTTAGGAGGGGAGTAATTTCCCTTCACCATGACTCACAGACCGCCGGCCACCCAGGAATCCTCAAAACCTGCCTAATGATCGCACAGAACTACTGGTGGCCCAACATGAAGCAAACAGTTCTCGCCTACGTCAAGGGATGTGCCACCTGCCAGGCCACAAAAGCCAACACAACTAAGCCAGTGCCACCTATAGTACCCATCACTACAAACGCCGCAGCCCTGCCATTCGAAACAGTAGCCCTTGACCTCATTGTTAAGCTCCCCAAGTCGCAAGGCTTCGACTCAATCCTCACCGTCACAGATCATGATTGCTCCAAGGCAGCCATCTTCATACCCTGCAATGAGGCCAGCACCGCACCAGAAATAGCCGCACTCTATGCCAAGAACGTCTTCCCACATCACAGCATTCCACGAAAGATCATCAGTGACCGAGGGACGCACTTTGCCTCACATTTCCCAAAGGAATTGTGCAAGATCCTCGGAATTTCCCAGAACATCAGCACAGCCTATCACCCTCAAACGGACGGACAATCGGAAAGGACAAACCAGTGGCTTGAACAGTACTTGCGCATCTACGTTAACCACCAGCAGAACGACTGGACCTCCTTGCTACCTATCGCCCAGTACACCCACAACGCATGGCCCAGCAGCACCACTAAGAAAGCCCCATTCGAACTCCTACTAGGACACATCCCACGCACTCATCAGCCCCCAAGATCCGAGAAAATACCATCCATCAATGAGCGACTTGATCGCATCAAGGAAGCCCGCGCCGCAGCACAGACGGCCATCACTAACGCCCAGACCATGGTTGCGAACAGAAGAGGATCCAAATATAGGCCATTCACGAAAGGACAGAAGGTCTGGCTGGAAGGGAAGAACATCCAAGTCACACAGCCAAGCGCCAAACTCGCAGCCAGACAATATGGCCCATTCACGATCACCAACATCATCTCCCCGGTAGTATACCAAGTCGCAATACCACCACAATGGAAACTCAGAAAAGTCCACGACGTCTTCCACGCCAGTTTATTAACCCCATACGTAGAGACCCCCGAACACGGCCAGAACTTCAAAGAACCGCCTCCTGATGTTATCAACGGAGAAGCAGAGTACGAAGTCGAGGCCATTCTAGACCACCGCCTATATGGGAAGGCGAAAACCCCTCAGTACCGCATCAGATGGAAAGGATACTCCGCAGCAGAAGACACATGGGAGCCACGCAGCAATCTGAAACACGCGCTAAAATTAGTACTCAAGTATCACCGAGAAAACTCCACCACAGTTCGAAAAATGCTTATAAGGACCACCCTCAGCTCAGCAGGAACATCACCACTTCGCTCTCTTTGCACCCCGTCTCCACCACCAGCCTACTCCACGCTCTCCATGACCACCGATGGCACACAACAAGTCCAACAGCTCCAAGAGAAAGGCAGCAGCAGCCCTACCAGTCCGACCCCTACGATGACGACCAGCCCTCAGAATGACAGCGGCACCCGCGCCGTACAGGTCCCCTTCTCCACCCGCATACTCACCATCGTTGACAGCGATGAGACCAGCAGCTCGAGCAGCGACACCAGTTCGCTCCGTGACTCCTCAGCCAGTCCTCAACCTGGAGCAGCAGGCCGACCAACTCCTGGCGGAGGTTCTCCAGTCCCTAGTCTGCACTCAGACTACACCGACCACCCACTCAGCTCAGACAACTTCTGCGGCACTTGCAACGCTCCCGTACGAATCAGTGACGGGCATGCCACGTGGAGCCCATTGCGAACGCCAGCTGACACAGATGCTCAGCGACTATCACAGCAGCAGGGCGCAGTCTCGGGAACCGCCGCCACTACCGCCGCCAACCTGGGCCAGCAGGCCACCCACACACCCGCTACGCCGATGCACAGCTACGCAAACGTCGCCGCCGCCGCCCTCAATCAAGGAGGAGGAGTCCCCATCGTTAACACCAGCACCCCAGCACCTGGTTACGGCCAACCCGCCAACACCATCGGCTACGATGGTTATTTCCTGCGCTGGCATCGACTTTGTTATGAATCCCTGGATCGTAGTCTTGTTTCTTTCTGCTGACGACGAACGCTGATGGTAAGCAGCGGGCGGGTACGACCTAGGGTGAGCTGAGTATGCTACTCAGCGTGATAGTCGATCTTGAAGAGTTCCTAGAGCGCCTTGAGTGCTACCTGATATGGTAGTGCGCTAACGGTGAGCTAAGTCGAATGACGTTCGACTTGGAGGCTACGTGGCAGAGTGCAAGACTGCCGCTTGGATCGCTAGAGGCGACGCTAGTTGACGAGGGCGATGAGCTAGAGTGCTTCCTCAATGTGGGAGAGGACGAGCGAGGGATCGAGCGAGTGTGTCAACTAGAACTTTGTGCTGTATTCCTCAAGAGTGCTTATGAGGGATGTTCAACGAAGTCTAGGATGGGGACTTCCCACCGAAGACTGTACATCTTATATACTCTAGCTAAGCTGGGTCCGAAGCTGAGAATCAATCTATCTATAGCTCATGCTGGTCCGTGCATGAGCTAGCGAGTCACTAGGCTATGTCCATCAGTCACAATGCTGTATCGTAATGAGTCATAGTGCGTATTAATAGTAACCGGATCATGAGGGCTATACTCCTTGGCGTCACAGCGTTACCTGTGTGTCACAACCGATGCTGGTGCTGTGCTTTGATGTGACGCTGTGCTTGCCTTGGCATCACTGCACGTGATGCGGTGCTGCTGCGGGTATGACTCCTGTTGACTCCTGTCCTATAGATAGGTCTTGGTCTATTCTTGGATGCGGATCCTATCTGATCGGGGATCTCCTGGACTTGGTCTAGAAACCCTATGACGGAATGCTCTACGTCATAGGTCGGTTGGCGTCGGGCCGGTCGGGCCAGGTCTGATGCCTTTTGCTGTTGTCGAGCCGGATACGTGCTACGGCTTCACGACTTGCTCTTGGTTGGCTTTGGTCTTGCACGCATGCTGGGGTTAGGGTGAAACGGGTGTTAGACCTGAAGTCGTAACATACTGCCTCGCGTTACTGGTGACTGATACTGATACGGCACAGCCTTCTGCTGTGCGCTCTACTTACGCCATTGGCTGATCCTTGCGATGACTCACAGATGTGACCCTATGTCACATCTAGGCTGTACTGCATCGCCGTTGTGACTCAGATAGCAGTAGCACGTGACCCCTCCTGTAAAAGCCTATATAAGGGCTCTAGTTTACGCCAGTCAAGCCCTAAGCTTGACTTAGTTTCGCAATCGATTCTAGTCTTGAAACCCTCACTCCTGCTTCCTCTCTCAGACGTGGTCTAGCCCTCTGAGAGCAGTAAGAACTCGCTTCGTCTCACACGCCTTTCTGAGTCGCTGCAAGACTCAGCTCTGGATCGCGTCCCTAGATATCACCCTTATCTAGACGCCTATCTACTCCGCGTTTACTCTAAGTCACTCGTCATCCCTGCGGTCACGTGGGAAGGATCACGTTACCTTCGTGCTCAAGCAACTCGCACTCAGTCACTCGCGCATAGGCACGTGCTCTCACATCATACTCACGCGATGCGTCTCGCACAAAGTCTCGCCTCGCACAAGTCGTGCTACTGGCCCATCGAGCCGTAACATTATGCCCATGAATTTGTGTAAGGACAAACCCGCAGGACGAACAGGTCCCAACCACCATACTAGCATTCTGGCGCAGCACTGTGCTCGTGCAGCCCAAGTCGATGCCTCTGACAGGGTCCCTACAAACACGACAGGGCCTGCTTCCCAACCTCCGGAAGAGGCTGCTGCTGAGAGGCCTCCGGTCCATATGGAAGACCGCAGCTCTAACCACCCCAAGCCTAGTACGTTATCTACTCACAGCAATATTTTGTGTTAACGGCCTACTATTCAGGTGCTAGCAGAGAACCCCGCGGCGCTTCATGTGGTGGCCATGACAGTAGTGCGCTGCCACCACCCAATGACACAGCACTCGACAGTGGGACCCAGCAGGAAGCCACCAATGCCACGAGTCAAAAGGTCCTTCTACGGGTGCCCCGGCGCAAACCTAGGTGAATAATAAGTAAGGTACTGTATCTAAAACATTTATACTAATCTTATCCTTGATCAAATAGGGTCAATTCTTGTGGTGACACATGAAAATTGTCTGTATAAAGTATAATTAATTGCAAGATAAATGTAATACCTTAATGTTTGA
>QLOS01003233.1:0-12300 GCA_003313725.1 Russula sp. MG48 | reverse complement strand
GAGAACCTTCGCCGCCTCGACCTCCCCCTGGGATAATGCGAGATGCAGTGGAGTCTCGTGATTGTCATCCTGTGCGTCCACATCCGCACCTCGGTCCAGTAATAATCGCATGCTGTCCTCATATCCGCGCTTCGACGTGAGGTGTAGTGGCGTCTTGCCCTTGTTGTTCCGCACTTGGACATTTGCACCACATTCAACGAGAAGTTTCGCCGCCTCGACTTCCTCTTGGGATAATGCGAGATGCAGTGGAGTCTCGTGATTGTCATCCTGCGCGTCCACATCCGCACCTCGGTCCAGTAATAATCGCATGGTGTCGTCATATCCGCCCTTCGAGGCGAGGTGTAGTGGTGTCTGGCTCCAGATGCCGCGAATGTCCACGTCCACACAGTGCGCAAGTAGTGGCTTCGAGACCTCCGCGTGACCTTCGTCCACCGCAACGTGAAGTGCCGTACCGTAATCACCACCCTGGGCGTTTGCATCTTGTGGACGCTTCGAGAGGATATGTTGTACCAGGCCGCAGAATCCAAATTCTGCCATGCAGCATAAGGGAACCGTTTTTGGCTCTTCCGCCCTCTCCTCCCACTGGGATACAACCCTTCCGAATTCGGTTATGAGCGCCCAGAGCCATGCAGTAAAGTGCGGCTTCTCTGCGTCAAGGAGGTAGTCGACTGCGTCTGGTATCTGCGTTAACACGTCCTCGAACTCCGCATGCTTGCTGAAGTTTTCGGCAGCATACTCGGCTAGAGGGAAGCTCTCGATGGCCTCCGTGCTGATAGGGTAGTCCAACCGAAACAGGACAGCAAGGCAAGCTTGCGCCATGATCATGTGCGCAGGCGCGAGGCGGATATGATAATGCGAAGTATCCCCCTTTGCTTCGGCAAGGCGTTTCGAGATAAGGAATTCTTTGACAGAAAAGTGGGAAAACTGAACGAATCGGGAAAACCGAGCGCGTCGCCAGTCGTATTCCTGAACAATGGCAATTAGGCTGGAGCATGCCAACAGAACCGCTTGTTCTTGATCCCCCCAGCGCGAATCAACGTTTAACTTCGGAATGTCCCGAGAGGTGAAATCAACGGCAAGTACTTCTGCGAGTTCCTCAACACGAAGTGGACGAACTGCCACAGTCAGGCATTGCAACAGTCGATGTGCGTCATCTTTATTTTGCTCAGGGATATCTTGTAATATCCGCTGATACGTCGCATCTAGCGTCTTGGGCAATTCGTCAAGGGTACGTCGCAAATTCCGCGCAAAACAGCGGCGAAGGATTTCAAGTTGACAATGAACCCAGCGAAACCTGTTTCATAGAATGAGAATGTATTACAAGTAAGACAACGATGTCCCCACATTCCACCGGCTCTACGTGAGAGTGTCGTGATGACCAACTCCTTGTCTTCTTCCCGCCATCCCCTCATGTTTAACTCTGGATCTGAGGAAACAACAGAGGTGACGTAATCGACAATATCTTCATTTTGTCCTTTTTCGTCGTGGAGGGATAACGAGGTATATGCCAAAGGCCGGAGGACAGTGCGGATGTCCATCTCGTCCCTACTAGTGACACATAGTCGCAAATTCGGACGCTTCACCTCGACGAGTTCTTTCACAAGGTCCAGGACCTTCCGACGCGATGATGGTACCCCATGAGTGTCTGGGCATTCATCAAGGGCATCCAGAACAAGATAAACCGGGACTTGTCCTGAGATCGTGAGCATATCTTTGAGGCATTGTTTGAGTGCATCATCGCTGGGTTGCCTAGAGCCGTCGTGGTGTGCCAAGTACAAGCGGTGAAGAATGTCCAAGTAAGACCCGGACTGATCGCAGAGCTGGTCAACGAGGGAGGAGAGTAAAGCACGAGAATCCTGTTTTCCCGCGTCGTTGAAGACAAAGAAAAAATAGGCCATGTGCGCTGACCCGGTGTTGGCGATGCCTTCGATGTCCTGAATGATCGCAGAGCTGATTAATATTAGATAGTATAAGTTACCCTGGTCAAAACGAGATAAGGTGGGGACGGGGGTGCACCTAAGAACACTCTTTCCGGAGCCTGCTATCGGACGAGAGGTCTGTTGGCGAAGAGTGAAAGCACAGGGGGAGTGAGAACGTACGTATGCCGTGGACCCACAAGAGGGATCCGGATTCCTTCCAATCCGCGAACACGGGGCCTTCAGTAAACCACCCTGCGGTGCCTTTGTGCTGGAGACTACATGAGGTGTTGTAGTTTACGGATGGATCTGGAGGGGAGAGCCATTGTCTAAGCTTCTGTCGCAAGTCATTCCCTGCAAGGGTGTTTGAGCGTCGACAGCAAATGAGGGGGTTGTTACGAGATCACGAACGGTTCTTATCGTCGACGTCGCTTGCTATTTGTTGGAGCATTGCTCCTGTTTGTTCGCCAACTGAACATAAAAATGTTAGGTTGGCGTTGATAACTACCTGTACAGGATTTGCGCACCGTCAAGAATTCTATCCGCTTTTTCGTCTACGACCGTTACTTTGTTATCGACGCGGTGGGTAGTCTCCAGATTTTGTGCAACTGCCATCCGAACTTCATCTTGCGTCAGTTTGTCCAGTCGACCCAGTGCGTCCTCAATATCAGTCTTTCCCATAAGCTTCCTCATAAACTTCTCTGAAAAGGGGTAAGCTACGAGATTGGTTCTCCAACGAGGGATCGACTCACTCCCTCTGCCCCGCTTAATATCCCTCGTCGCGATGGCAAGGATCGAAAGCACCTCAGCCATGATCTTCACAATCACGTCTGTCATTTCGTCACTCAGCGGGATATGGGTGTAGGTCTCGAGGCGCGTGAGGAAGCTTTCCACTCGTCTAAATACGTCATCGAGTGCGTCTTGACTAGCAGCAACATCCTTAGCGGCCTGAGATGCTTGGGCATCAAAATACCCCGCGACGAGAAATCGAGATACTCACCAAGAGGAGGACGCCAAATCCAGCGAAGATTACTTTCCCGGGTGAGAATACCTGTAAAATAATATCAGAGGGCCATTCCTGAACGAGTCTTGTTAAGGTTCCCACGACCTACCAGGCCCACACCCTCGCCAAGAGTCGCAGAAAACACATATAGAACATTCACGATTGGGGTGAGCCATTTTGACAGACTGTCATTGCTGCTGCTAGGTCTATCGAACCCGGGGATTCGATCTCGAAGCTTGTCGAGGATTTCTTCGGGAGAGTCGCAGGCGTTAAGGTCACTATATAATGAAAGTTCGAGGAGGTTTTTCTCGGTCTTCTTCATGTACGCCTTCAATGCCTTATCGAAAATGGATCGAAAGCGCTCCGATGGGTCGGTGGTAGAGGGAGTTTGGGGCATAGTGGGTTGTAGTAGGAGGATAGCAGGGAACGAAGGGAAGTCGTACAGTACAGTACTGCTGCATAGAACCTGCTCAACTCGAGCAATTTCCCACGGTCATTTTACCGGCGATCTCCCTCCCTGGAGTCCGTGTAAGGAAAAGGCCTAGGCCGGCGTGTGGCCAATTTTCATCAATCCTTATACCATGGCTCCATACACTTCCCACATCTCCTCAGCACTTCACCCTCCCGCCTCTCAGGTCCAAAACCTCTTCCCTTCAAACCCTGACTCACAAGCTTCGCTCCTTGGCTTGGTCATCTAGCATGCAGGAGGCATTCTGGACAATGACAACACTCATGAGTTCCTGCGACTCAGCCACCTATAACAAAATTCAAAGAATCACATCAAATCAATGGCCTCGGGTCTGAGACCCCCCCTCCCAATCCTCGCACCACCCAACCGCCTCAAGCCCCGAAACCCCGGGCTGAGAAGAGCACCAAGCCCACTGGCACCTTCGCCGCCCTAGCTGCGGTTCCCCCATGCCCCAGTGTGGTGGTGAGCCTCGGCGACGCAAACTGGGTTGATCACCAACGGCCTCGGCCTGCGGAGATATGCACCAACATCAACAACGCCCTGCCTCCCCCCATTCCCATGTCCGTGTCTCTGGCGCAAGGTGGACATGCGACAAGCTCGTGATCACAGGAGGCCCAAACACTACGGCTTACCACCTCTCAGCTGCCCTCTCCCTTATCTCAGAGGCCCCACATACCTTCTTCTCGGCTTCCTATCTCCAGTCCCCCATTTGCCCTCCCCCAATTCGGGCTAACATCAAATGGTCCCGCATCCTTCTCAACCACGTGCCGACTAGCGCCTCTGCTTCCCACCCTGCCTTCTCCCCAGAGGAATGCCACCCGCCTACGCTGCCCTCTCCATCACCCAGAAACCTTCCTGGGTCCGCCCACCTACGACGCCGTGTCCTCCCTCACACTCGCATTCGAGGACCCGGACGGCACGCGTCTTCAAGCTCTCCTATACAGCAAGGCTCTCTTCGCCTTTTGCCACGTGGCAATGGTCAAGCGCTGGAAGGTTCACCCCCCCTTCGAAACTGTCCCCCCTGGCTCTGGTGACACAGGTTCCTCAACCCCTCCTACATCCAAACGCCAAGTACCTTTTTCTCCACCCGCCCCCCTTATACGCTCGAGACAGCGCCTAGGCCGCGGAAGCCGAGGCTCGAAGAATGCACGCCTTGATTTTCCCTCACGACTGTGGAACCCTGTCCCTACCGTCATCTGGGTGAAATTCCCTTCGAACAATAGTAGCACACTCTCCTGTCACCCTTAAATACCGTGTATATGTAGATACATTGTAACCACGCCTTGAAAGCGGAATATAGATTAGATTTAAAAAAAAAACCTTATACGGATGTCTCGATCGGGAAAGAGATCCGACATTTGGACTACTGTACAGTATCATTCGCTTGGTTGATGCATCTAGGCTCTGTTGTCATTTTATGAGATATCATGTACCCGTTGTACTCTAAGACATGCCCCCACCCCGGATTCCCGCGTGATTCGTTGGGCGCCTTCGTCGTGGGGGATACATAGATACAGGACCGTGAGAAATGCGAAATCTACATCTTGACGCCAACGAATAACAGCCACATCCGCGTGCGGACCACCGCCTCCTCGAGCGCCCGCTCGTCCGCAGAACTCCATCGCACCGCACTCGCACTGCCACCCACCCACTCCTGCAGCAGAGCCACTCTGGCTCTGGCTCGCTTGGTATTCCGCCCGCCGAGCGGCGAGTGCGGACATCGTGCGTGGGTCGCTGTGCCCCGACAAGAGGATAAACGCCGTGCGCGCGGGGAGCGCCGCGTGCAGCGTTGTGAGATGGTCGTTTAGCTTCGTGACAGCGGAGAACAGGACGTTGCCGTCGGGCGCCGGCGCCGGCTGTGGGGTACCGGTGTCGTTCGCTTTCTCTGTGGCGCTACTTGGATTTTCAGGATTTTCCGGTTTAAGGCCGTCTGCGACTGCCTTGGGCGTGACCCCTGATGGCGAATTAGCACTTAATTGTAATGAAGGGTGAGAGACAACACGCACACCCCAGGGCATCCGCCAACCCCATCAACCGCGCAAATACAAATTCATGCGCGTCCAGCACGCTAAGCACCCCATCAACCACCTCCGTGTCGTTCGTACACGGGACCGTCGTGGCGGGTGCCGAAGCCGACGTACCGTGCCATGCACCGGGGTTACCGCGGTCGACGATCGCCGTGCGGGCACCTTCGCCATTTGGACCGTGACGGCGAGAATGCCAGCGTGCGATCCGAGCAAAGATCGGCTCGTAATCTGTCCTAAACCCATACCCCGGACCTATGTCATAAAAACATCAGGCCACCCTCCTTGTCAGACGGCCATCAAGACGAAGAAGAGGGTGGGAGAGTGTCGTACCGTTTTTAATCTTCGCTTTAAGTAAATCGACGCACGCGCGTGCATCCTCCTCAGGGTCATGCCCGCCGGGCCCACGATCCTGTATTGTGCGGCCAAGCCACTTGCGTGTCAGCCAAGCTAGCCCTGGCTTGAGCGGCCGTCCCCGCGGGTGGTGGAAGATCAGCGCGGTGTCGATACAGTGTGGGTGCGCGAGTTGTAGCGCGCGTAGGTCTGATTCGAGCGAATGACCTAGCAGGATCGTCGATGGTGTTATTATTGTGCCGAGGTGCGCTTGTACCTCGGCAAGCGTCGTAGTAATGGGCTCCAGCGCAGCTGTATGCCGGAGAAGCTACGTTTGCGGTTAAGCAGAACAGAAACGTATAAACTGTGAACGAACCGGGTGAGATAGTCGGTGATCGGACTTGGTGGCTTCACAAGCTCGTCATATATGACCTTGTTTGTTGTAAAGTTGATCATGCAGACTCGGGTCAACGCTCTGCCTTCCTGTGTCAGGCACTAAAGAAGGCTCTCATTATCTATCAGGGATTACGTACATGATGCGACGTACTCACCATTTCGCAGTCAATCGCGTAGACTGTTTGAGCTCCCGACACTACACCGGTTGCCGCTTGAGGTGTCTCTATCCACCCATCCGACTTCTTGAAAACGTCTGCAAGATAGGAAGGAACAGGGTAGCCATTCTCAATCATCTGCTTTACTGTCAGAACTCAGAAGGTATTGTGGCGGGTCTTTGTTCCCCGCACGCTCCGCTGTCAAGTGAGGGTCACCAATAAGCAAGAAACTGAATAACGGGTACGGACCAGCTATGCGCTCTTGCAGGCGCCTCTTCTTCTCCTCACCGCTGACAGGTGCTTGGAAGAACGTGTTGAGCACGGAATGCATACGATTAGCATCGCCGGGGGCACGGGTAGGACATGCATGGGAAAAGGTTCGTGAGATGAAGGGGACACCGCTGTAGAGAACTGCAGCCTCTTCTGAGCGCGGATCGACGGAAGAAGGAAGGTCAGGAGGTGCGGATCGGCTAGGCGACTCAGGATCCGGTGGAAGCGGGATGGAGATGGGAAGCTTGGATTCTCTGTGGCGGAGGGGGGGGAGAGGGGGAAGAGAAAGCACGGTGGATGTAAGCCCTGGGACAAGGAGGACAACGAGTTTTTGGATGGTTTGCGGATTCTAGGCACAAAGGGTAGTGCTTGTGAGTTAGGAGGGCTTATCGCTCATCTGTACGGTGGTGGGGCATCAGCTATAACATGAAGGACAAGATCACGGATATCCTGGTAATAATAAGTAGTTACTGTAAATGAAAGGAGGAATAGGATGAAAGCGTACGTTGATGCCAATAGGGTCTCTGCGCTTGGTAATCTCAGAATTGGCGTACAGGAATCGTAGAGGGTTTGCATGACTTGTTGAAACACAGCGGCCACACCCCGCGTTTCACGTCTATTTTCCTTGCCTTTTTGGTCTTTCTATTTTCCCATTGCGCGCCTACAACATGATATAATGATCGGGGGTGCAATAACGCACGCGCATAGATATGATTAATTTGTTATTTCATTATCTCAGACTCATTTATCCTTGCCAGTTTTTTACTCAGGTTTCGTTTACTATCATCGCTCATGGGGGGGACAGCGCCGTGTGTGCACCACAGCGCTTCCCCAGTGTTATCTCCACTCAGATTAGATCAAGCGCGACCACGGGTCCTTGCCCAAACAGGAAACGGCGTGACTCGCATCGGTCCACCGGGCGCACATACCCTCTTGCGTACGTTCCTCCTTGTTTCGACATCGTACGACGTGATTCCTTCTCTAGGTTACCCTTTTTTCTGTCTCATAACTGCCTCACTTTGCCCGTGTGATTATTGGTAATGCAACTGCGGTAGTACAGGAGTCGCCTGATGGCGCTCCCGGTAGGACTCTCGTGTGTGAGTATTTAACGCCAGTGCACAACGCACTGGCAATGCATCCAATTGTTCTCGAAACCCCCCTGCGTGCCACCTCCAAGCTTGCCTCTTCGTCACCCTTGTCGAACTCTCGGCGCCGCCACTTCACATAGTCCAGCGCCGCCCTCGGCTTACTCTCCCCTCGTGCTCGTGGCGTTGCCGCCGCGCGCCCTCGTTACTTAAGCACCGTCATTATATAAAACATTCGATTAGAAGCAAAGGCTTCTCTTCTTCGGCACGCGCATGACTCAAGGACCTCCAGCTACAATTCCACGTCATGCAAAGATAGACGGAAGCTATGCTGTAGGTGGATGCGATGCAATTTGGGCGACAATCAACCTTGACTGCAGTGGCAGTCTCAACCAAAGTACCCTTCGGCGACACAGTAGGGCTGATATGCCAATCATGTTTAGGAGCGGACATTATACCCGAATTTCTCACCTTTATGCTGAGTCATCCGTGGGGGGGAGGGGGGGGAGCAAGGTAGGGCTCATTCGCAATCCTCATCATCACGTGACTCATGCGTGACAAAATGAGAGCACACAAAATCGCTACTATCACGTGTGGGGAGTTTCAAAACGTTTTTTAAATCACGAATAGAAACGCATCGACAACACATTTTGACGATCGGACTTTTGGGATCGATGCATGACTGTATGGACTATCCACCTGAAGTGTCACTATGGTAAAAGGTGGACGGATAGTTGAGTCGGAAGGATTCCGGTCCAAAAATTGGGAGTTTCAAAACTTTCGTCACGGATTGTCACGCTGACTCATACAGCCGGGTTGTATCTCCGCCACGGCAGCGTACTTGTACAAGAAGACAATGGACGTTGGACTCAAATGTGACGAGACTCAGTCGGTAGAATAGATGAACTCTGTGCATTAGTCTGTGTAATAAGCATTTTGAAGCTATTTACTGGGAACTAGTTCCGGGTCTGCATTAAATGGGGATTATCGTAAAAATGAGAGCTGGTACCTATGACATTACTGGTAGGATGGTGGTATGGTAGTGTGGGCGCATCGGATGCAGAGGGAAAAAATATGGAGGAGGATGTAAAGGTGGATAGATCATGGAGGTAGGGTGGGGAGGAAGTATACGACAAGGGATGAGTATTTACGATGTTCGAAAACAGTGGCGCTTGCGGAGGAGGGAAGGACAGCGGTACAGATGAGTGCCCAGCAGAGGCTGGGGTTGTGTTCGAGGGCTCATCTTTGGTTTGCACAGCAGGCTGTCTTCTTGTCCGGTTGGATAAGCCTTCAAAGCACATATCATCACTCGAGACAGGGTTGGCATCAAAATGGGTCTCGATTTTGCGAACTACGTCTGAGATGTTGGGTTTGGCCTGGGCACATAGCTGGGTGCATGCCTCTTGGATGAGCCTTTCAATGTCAGGGCTGACAGGAACTCTTCTAAGAGGCATGCACCCTGCACCGTGGGAGGCCTTTACATGTGCACAGCAGACAGCAGAGCCTAGTAACGCGACTCGGACGCGACACGTGACACGAAGTTAGCGGACTCTGAAATCGATGGGTGCCGAAATCACATTGTCACGCAAATTCACTCTTTTGTCTGTATCTCCCCTCCTGCTGCTCTGGATCCTATACAATTTCATACGAGCCTTGAATGATATATGTAGATTATACCCTGAAAGTTTTACGGTACTGCGTTAAGAGATGCTCGAGCCCTGGACAGTTTTACGTTTTCCCCTGTAATATCAGCAAGATCGCAAAGCAACCACAAGGAAATTGCCCAATCGTTCTTGTGGTCTATGATTGGGTAGTATATGGGCGACATATCCAAGCAAAGATCAGCTAATTTGTTGCGGCGATCTTTTCAAAAACTGCGTTTTGAAACTCTCTGGCATTTTGAAAGCCATAACACGTGATAGTATACGCCGCGACTGATCGGTAGACACGGAAATGACGTTGGACTATACATTATCGATCCTCGATCATCCCCCAAATGTTCCCAGAGATGATGTATTAAAACAAACAACCCCAGCATAATGGCCGCTGATCATGATGCTTGAGTACACAGGTCGTGCAAAAAAATTGCGTGAGTACTATCTATCATACTCTCGAGGTGTCACTGCAGCAAACTATCCGCAAAAGTTCAAGTCATATTCGCCACAGAGGATAGTCTAGAATAATCGGCAAATCAAACAACGTCCTTTACCAAAATATTTGGAGGAGAGCATGCTGGAAGTGGATTTCATTTCCCGATAGATGGAGGAGGAAAAAAGAATAGAAGGGGAATAGGAATTTGAACTCTCAGACCTCGGGTAGGCCGGTGTATGATGCATTCGTGCTCAAAGAGCCACGGTATGGGCCAGTGGGGGCCGTTGCGTAGATTATCGGCGATGGTACGGGCGGTGGGTATGTGGATGGATCCGAAGGATCCTAGGGAGCCACAATGATCGGATCAGTCGCTCTCGTACGCTTCTACGGTGATGCGCGAAAAAAAGAACAGGACTGACGTAGAACTTCGGCGGTATTTCGCGGGATAATGGGTACGGCTCTGTTGTCTGCGGCACATCGCTGCCAGAAGGTACGGAGCGCGCGCGCCGGCCTCGGATGACGAACCACGCCACGACACTTGCGATCACGGCTGCTCCAACAGCGCCACAGACGACGCCTCCCGCGATTGCGCCTATGTTCTGACTGCCCTTGGAGGACGATGGTGAATTTGGTGACGACGCGGAGGTAGGTGACGATGTGGAAGTAGGTGACGATGCGAAGGTAGGTGTTACGGTGGTCTGGCTGGCCCTGGTCGAGGTCGGGGTAGTGGAAGCGGTGCCCGTAACTTCAGGGGAATCTGCGACAGAGGTGAGAATACTTTAAAAGGTGTGTTCGTGTGCGGAACTACGCACCGCCTGCAAGCTGCGCCGTTGAAATATTCCAGCTGTCACCGGGCTACAAGGGCAAGGAACTTGTTTTGGCCCGGAAAAGTGAAGAAGAGAGAGAGGCTTACAACAGGGTTGAGGTACGCCCAATTTGGTACTCGGGTACCCGCTGGGATGGGTTCCGGGAACCTGATAGGTAGGCCGAGATGCAGGGACCAGTAGAGATATCCTGTAACTTACGTTCCGGCAGGTGTTGATGTGGTGCAATTGTACGACCACGCAGAATATCTGATTTTATGTTGATATGTTGAACTCAACGTTCCAGGCATAGACCCGGAGGACGAATCGACGCACGTAACCCATGAGCGACCCTGGCATGCATCACACGCGCTGAACAAGTTGTATGATACAGTATTACACTCGCATAAAACGTCATTGTGGGTACCAGTGCCAGTGATTGGAACTTGTTGACCCGGACTGACAGGCAGTGCAAAGGTCATACTATAAGCTGGATGGGTTGATAAAATTGTGGACGAAACTTGATGGTCAGTGGAGATATGTACTGACTTCCATTGAGACACACCGCCGCTAGGTGTGCTGCGACAAGACACGGATTTTGGCCAAGAGAGTTAAACGACTAATAGCACAGTCGATGGGGGGCGAAACGGATGGTCACCACATGAATAAGTAAACCATGGATCAAAGAGGACGCACCCAGGCAAAACTGGAGTCTGTGCAGTTTGGTGCACTGACTTGTGCGCAAGCTGGACCTATGAGGAGCAGAAGGCACGAGAAGGTGGCGAGAAACGAGACAACCATCGCGCAACAGTTGACCTTCGGAGACTCGACCGGATGATATGAGACGAGGAACTCAATCGCGGCCAGTTCAAATGCGCAGGGAAGTATTATATGTTGCCAGAGTGCCATAATTGCACAGCCATAGAGAAAGACATTCTCGTCTCACGATCGAGTCATCACGATTCACCATCTCGAGGTCGGTAGTTCCCCAATCTGCTTCGCCGCTCAGGACAAGGATCATACTAGTACAGGACCGACTCGGATGAGCATTATAGCTCAGGCTATCACCAGTATTTTTGGATGCCTTGCTGAAGACAAAAATCCCAACAAATGTGCGCTGCCGTCTTGAAATTTAACGTTTACGAGAGGCTCCGCGGCTGGCTATGGTCGCATCTCATGACCAGGATCGTCGAGGCTCGTGTAAACCGCACGACAAACGGCACACGGCAAGCCGGCCCGCCAAGCCCTTTCCTGAGGGTCCATTGTGCGCACACACGGCCACTGCGGCCACTGCCAGTGGCACACGCACACAAAGTTCCCAGCAGGACATCGTAATTTCTTCAAGTTCCTGCCAGTGTCAGTGGTATGCAGCGCTCTAGGGTTCCTTGAGGCGCTCATAGGGAAACTTCTGCAAAATTTACTCAATCCTGTTGTAATTATTTTAGGATCTATGTCCGACACCCGGACACTCTGTCCAAAAATCATGTCTATCGCAAAAGTATCTGTGCCGTAGGAATTATGAGAAGGTCCAATTTTTGTCAGTTCTTGCCAGGAATGACTTGGAAAGGATTTGCTCTGAAGTCTATTGGATCACCTCATACATTTACTTTCACGAATAACTCGGGCACGAAGCGCGACGAACTAACTCGAGGCCACAGACTATAGAAACTAAGGCTGACCTCATGTTCTGTTATGACATCAGTTTTTCCTCAAAATTCTTGTGGGGTCTTGTACAGGCTTGTACAAGCCTGTACA